>SNQJ01S0016067.1:111803-158216 GCA_010110895.2 Picea sitchensis
GTCATGATTAATTTTTTCATCGACATCGCCATACCCACCTCCTTCGTAATGGTGCCCCGCCCTAATCCGACGCAACGGCATGGCATTGTAGGAGCTGCCTTGTAATGTTCTACAGGCTCTGTTGATTTCAGTGGCATCCGGGTAGATGGAATTATATATGCCGTAGTGTAAATATTTCATAATTATATATGCCGTACGTAGGTTACTTTGAAGATTTTTTTGGGCTAAATTGTTGGATTTGTAGATTTAAAAAATTGTTGGATTTGTAGGTTTAAGTGATTATTTTTGTAAAATCCTAAAAATTGTTGGATTAGTAGATTTAAGTGATTATTTTTGTAAAATCCTAATAATCTGTGAATTTTTCAGCATGTTGAATCTATTTCTGCATTCAAAAATGGATTATGAACAACAAAAAACAATGATTTCTATAAATTTGTATAACAAGATTGGGACCAAAACAGCTAGCCAATGCCATTATATATATTTTAAATTATGATTTTCAATAAAATTTGAATATTTTTATATGAAAAATGTTTATTTTACTGTTTAAAATATTATAAATTGACATTAAAATATTTATTTATTTATTTTTCAATTAGTAKAAGAGGTAAAATATCCTATAAATTAGAAATAATTTGTATTTATTTATTTATTTTTCAATTAGTAGAAGAGGTAAAATATCTTATAAATTAGAAATAAGTTGTATGATTACAAAATAAAATATTATCTTCTCTTCTATTTCTATAAATAACTTTTTGTGTGGTTGTGAAATGAAATGTTATCTTTTACAGTGTTATTCTATTCCCATAAATGATTCATTAAAAAGACAAAAAAAGAAAGTGACAACTCATTGTTGTGATAGATTTGTAGATTTAGTAATTATTTCTATAAAATCTGAGTGTTTTGAGAGTTTTTGAGCATGTTGAATCCATTTCTGTATTCAGAAATGGATTCTGGACAATAAATTTATATCACCAAATTTAAGCAAAAAAAATCATTTTTTAGAACAACTAACCAATACCATTAATTATATATATATAAATTATGATTTCCAATAAAATTTAAATTTTTTTATATAAAAAATGGTTATTTAACTGTTTAAAATATTATAAATTGATATTAAAATATTTATTTTTCAGTGGAAAAGGTAAAATATCCTATAAATTAGAAATAATTTTTATGGTTACAAAATAAAATATTATCCTCTCTTCTATTTCTATAAATAACTTTTTGTGTGGTTGTAAAATAAAATGTTATCTTTTACACCGTTATTCTATTCCCATAAATGACTCATTAAAAGACAAAAAAAAAAAAAAAGAAGTGACAACTCATTGTTGTGATGGAAACTAATGGAAAATATTGGATGGTGAAATAGGAATCAAGGAAGTTGAGTGGTTTAGTTTTAACTTTATTCACAAAACTTGTAAATATAAAAATAAAATTATTATTATTTATTAATGGATATTAGTAGGTGTAATTTATTGTTATGTATCGTCCCCAAGGTATAGGACAGTTGGACGGAGTGTGTTGTTAAGCCACAGGTTAATCGCGTGGCCAAGAAGTCCTGCACAAATTAACAAACAAAAAAAACTTATAGTTATGTATTAAAATGCAATCATTTTTATCTTTTATACGATTTAACTTTAAGATATAATCGTATAAAAGTAAATAAATAATTCTATTTTATTTTAGTATTAATGAAATTATATATTATATTTTTATATGTATTAATGGATTTTGATAGTGGAGTTTATCATTATATATATAAATGTGAAATTAAATTGGCTTGACATTAAAACACAATCCCATAAAAGTAAATAAATATTCAAATTTATTTTAGTGTCAACTAAACTATTTATTATTGGCTTGACATTAAAGCTAGACCTGGCTTGACTTTAAGGTACAACCACATAAAAGTGCATAAGACGGTTGGCTTGGTTTGAATTTTCTTGGCTTGGTTCGATTTGGTTTGACTTAACTTGACTTGGTTGGGTTGGGCTTGGCTTAGCTTAGCTTGACATAAAAGTTTAATTTGACTAGATTTTGAGATACAATTAAAGAAAATAGTGTTTAATCATATTAACTCAATAATATTTTTGAAAATATATTAAAAAGAAGTTTAATAAAACTTTATATTTTTTTATGATAAGTATACTAGTGCTCTTTTTGCAACCTTGCAAATTTTAGTTTGCTCACTTCTCGATTTCTTATGGCACCTACCTATGGTGAGGGAGATTTGTCTCCTCCACCCCCCTCCTCTAGATATCACATCTTTTTCCTCTTTGGTTTTATTTTTTAGCAAAGCTAGTAAGTCACCTCCTTTTATATTTGTTAAAAAGCTCGATAAAATCCCTAAAGTCCTGATTCATCCCACGAATTTGTGTAGTCTAGCTCTTTGGCTCATTAAAAATGGCCTAATCGAGCAATTCACAAGAATTTGGCCCTCCCTGTGAACTATGTCCCCGTGGGTGGAAAAAAACTAGAAACCCCTAATTAAGGGTTAACTCTCTATGTCTTTATGTGGGTGAGGGTTTTTCACTTTCTTGTTTGAGGAGAAATCCAATATGGATCTTATCTTCCATAACGATCCTTACTTCATGGGTTCTTGGGGGGTGTATCTCAACTAGTGGATGCCTGAATTTTGTCCAGAAAATAACATTCCCTTAGCAATCCCAATCCGAGTTTGACTGCAATATCTTCCCCTGCACTGCTAGAACAATGACACAGTGCATAACATTGGAAATGCTTTGGGTTGTTACATCGATGAGATGAACCACGAGATGACATGTAGGTCTATTCCTGCATCTATGTAAAAGTAGATCTTGAAAAGGGTCTACCTAAGGCCATCCAACGTATTCTAAATAACTAGACCTACATGCAACAAGTGGATTATGAGCAAATTCCTTTCAAATGCAAAGTCCATCACGAGTATGGTCATTTTGCTAAAAACTTCATGTTATCGCACAAACTGTAGGTTGGGGAAAACCTGACCCAATCCACGAGATTATGATAACTGTGGGAGAATCTACCCACTGTCACCTTAGATAAACCCTCCCCTCGCTTTAGTGAAGGAAAAATCCTACACAAGGGGGTGTTGAAATATTGGTTTTCATTGATGTCAACCCTTGAAGAAGTTCGATAGCCCCAAAAGTATGGTTATGGAACCTAAAGTTGATCAAGGAAAAAGGTCATTAAGAATAGTGTAAATGCAGGTAACCCACTCATGGATAGATAGTCCTCGTCGCATCGTTTCCGGTGATACATGGTACGCCACGTGGTTCCTCACGGGTGAGGAGTTATGGCCTTATGAAGTTAAAAGCCCCAAAGAATGGTTAAGAAACCCCTAGTTGCTTACAAGTCAATTAATAAAAGAGTAAAGTGGTTGTAACAAGAAAGTCAAGAATCCCTAAAATTAAGAAAATAGGTTATCTAGAAAAAGTATATATACACCTCAAGAAGTCACTCATAAGTACATCCACACATTCATTCTATTGAATATCTTCTTGTGAGTAAGTGATCTATTAGCAATTTTGCGACGACGAAATTTGAGGCAACGACAAGTGAGAAGTGTGGGAGTTTTGGGATCACAGAGGAGAACTAGGGTTTTCTGAGGAAACCCCAATTTGGTTGACCCCTAAGGGTCACACAACTAGTGTCCCATGAGGCACCCAAGACACCCCTGCAGGTTTCCTAGTGCCTATCACGCGAGGCCTTGCGAGGACAAGACACGATTGGGGGAAATGCTAGTGCTAGGTTCTTGAGGTCTGAGGAAAGGTTACAGGTCATCACTACTGTGTATCAGGTCAACTACATAAGTAAAGGTATGTTTTTGCACTTGTTTTGAAGGTTATACTTGGTTATGGTATGGTGCATGCTTAAGGCATGTTTGGCATTAGCGCTTGATTGAGGTACATCTTGGCTACATGGTTGAGTGAGGTATACTCTTGCATCTAGTTTGATAAATGACATATCTTTGAGTTGTTGGTGTATGGTTGAGGCATACATTTGGTAGATGGTGGTATATGCATGAGGGACATGCTTTGGTACTTTGAGGCACTTCATTGATGATGTTGTACATGCCTATACATGATTGATGCTATGGTATATGGTACAAGTTTTATATATGATTGATGCTCTAGTACATGGTACATGATTATCTACTCATCATTGATGTTATGGTATCTAAATTTGGCATGTCTTATGGTACATGATTGATGCATGTCATACTAAATTTGTTGGTACATAGTTGATGCATGGTTTGGTACAGGTTTTGGTACAACATATGTTGATGATCAATTACAGGTTGATGTGATAGTGACAATGACAGTTTGGATACAATGACAGGTTGACATGTTACAATTTGATGTGACAATGATTATAACAGTGATAGTGACAGTGGCAATGATTGTGGTAGTGACAGTTTGGTATACACTTATATTTTAGGGCGACAGGATGGGGTAAGGAAAGGGAGTTGTAGCCTCCTTCTGGTTGGTGACGGAGAACTCAAGGAGTTGGATATTCCTTTGGGTTGGAGCCTGATAATCAGGGGGTTGTAGCCTACTTTTGGTCGGAGCGATAGAATTCAGGGAGTTGTAGCTTCCTTTAGGTTGGAGCATATAAATAGGGGGTCGTAGCCTCCTTCTAGTTGTAGCTAGAAAATTGGGAAGTTGGGGCTTCTAATGAATGTATTCTTTTATATATAAGAAAAACAGTCTGTGGTTTTCTCCCATTTGGGTTTCCACGTAAATTCTGGTGTATTGTGTTCATGTGATTGTTTATTATGCATTGTTGATTTATACTATTGATGATATATTGAATGCAAATGATAAAATGTTGATAAAGTTGAAGATAATATATTGTGGTTAAAAGTGGTAATAGTTCTCATACTGATTCACCCCCCCTCTCAGTATTCCAACAATTGGTATCATAGTAGGTCCTTCAAGAAATAGTGTAACCATTGGAAGGAGATCATGGAATATGCTAAGATTGGAGCACCAAGGTTTGATGTTCATAATTATGCTTTATGGAATAAAAGGATGAATTTTTTTTTACAGGCATAGGGATTTGGTGTTTGGAACTCAGTAGTAGATGGATATGTAGATCCAGCCACTCCCCCAACTGACAAAGATGGAAAGAAACTCAGCGAAAATAACTCAAAAGATAAAGGCACTATTCTGAGCAGTCTGGATGATTCAATATTTTTCAAAGTTATGCATTGCAAGACTACAAAGGATCTTTGGGATAAACTTCAGAATATTTATGAAGGAGATGCCAAAATCAAAGGAGCTAAGCTTCAAACCCTTATAGCTAAGTTTGAGCAATTGAAGATGAAGGAAGATGAAAATATTGCAACCTACTTTTTGTGAGTTGACGAAATAGTGAACACTATTAGAGGACTGGGAGAAGAAGTTGACGAATCAATGGTATTTCAAAAGGTTCTAAGATCTCTACCTATGAGATTTGATTCTAAGATATTAGACCTGGAAGAAAGAATAGATATTGACAGTCTGAGCATGGACGAACTACATGGAATATTCACATCTTATGAAATGAGGATAGAACAACAGAAACCAGTTACGAAGGAAGAGGTGTTCAAGGCATCCAAGAAGACAAAGAAGTAGAACAAGCAAAAGTCAAAACCAGATTGCAGTTGTAGTGATGATTCAGAGGAAGATGAAGAAGTGGAAAACTTCATAAGAAAATTGAAATGAGGAACCGACAAGTACAAAGGTATGCTTCCATTGAAATTTTTTAATTGTGATGGTATTGGTCTTTTTTCTTCTAAATTTCCTTATGATAAGAATAAAGGTAGCGATGAAGAAGAACATCCTAAGAAGAAAAAGAAAAATCAAAAGGGAGACAAGAGAAGAAACAAAAATAAATTCTTCAAGAAAAGTTTCTACTCAAAGGAAGACAACTCCTCATCAGATGAGGATGATGAAAGTGATAGTGATTCAAATAGATTACTCTTCATGGAAATAGAAGATGATGAAGAATATTTTGAAGAAGAAGTCGAAGTCAATCTCATAGTAGAATTAATCAGTGACTTAGAAGAACTAAGGAAATAAAGAAAGAAAAACAAGTCACTTAAGGCAGAATTAAAGATGAAAAAAGGATCTCAGAATTCCAACTCAAAAGAAATCGAACAGATAATCACAAAGTTAAAAATCTAGGTAGAAGAAGACAAAAGGATTGAAGAAATACTCAGAATTCGGTTAAAATAAAAGGAGAAGTGTTGGCCCTTGACCAGGTTTTGTGGAAACGCTGGTCATGTTTGACCAATTTTGGGACTTCGACAGGTTGGTCGAAGACGAAGCACCAGGAGAAGCGAAGATCGCATGATCTCGCCCCCTTTTGTGAGAGTTTTGGGTTTAGGGTTTAAGTAACGGGTATGGTATGTTGGCCCATGAGTCTTAACCATGCTTAGGACTTTTTTGTAATGTATAAATAGATATCTAGCCGACGTAAGAAACACACTAGATTTAAGAGGTATGCGGTGCTAAGTGTTGCATTGTGCTAAGTGCAAGTGATGTAAGCGGTTGGATCTATGTGACTGAGTTAGCTCTGTGCATATTGTGTATTGAGAACTTGCAGGGCTAAGTGCAAGTGATTGTAACAGAGGCTTTGTGTTGTGCCAAGCTCGGGGAAGGAGGATCTGGCGAGTTGCGCACAGATCTCTTGTCCTATGCAGAGTTGGTTTTGAGGCTCTGTGCATGAAAGGAGATTGACATAAGATAATAAAGAAGATGAAGATTTGGTGGACGTAGCCCCACGCTGGGGGTGAACCACGCATATCATGTGTTATGGTTTCTTTGTGTGATTGATGTGATTTATGCTTAGTGTTTTCATATTTATGTATGTTATATGCATCTGATATAATAACTTAGTGCTTAGTAATGTGAATGCATGCTAGATTTGCTCTATTTCTATGTGCTAAGTGATTGGATGTGTTAGATCTTATTAAATACCGCATTGTTATGTAATTAGGGTTTTACCTGCAATGTGAATAAGGGTTAAATGCTAATGAATGTTAACTTCTAAGTGCTTTGTTAAGTATTGTAATCACAGATCTGTGTCCTAGCTAGGTTGCTGACACTTGAGTCCTACAACCCCCCCTGCCTCTACCTTGGGTGAGACTTCATCTTCTTTGTAGGTGTTGCTGAATGGGACGGTAGTTAGGGTTTTGTTGGTGCGTTGTTGAAGCGTTGAACCCTGGGTTTTCCCTTGTCCCAAAAAATGGTTTCATCGTCGAGACCTGAAACTATGATTGTTGGGAACTGAAGAAAAGAGAAAGCTTTGTGCGTAGCTCTGTTGCTGTAGTGCGCAATAATCCACTTGACTTGCGAAGCCCCGTGCTAAGAAAAGAAGTCTGATCTGAAGAAAAGAGGTAAGATATTAAATCTTTGTGCTCTAATAAAGGTAAGATAAGTGGTTTTTTTTTTCGAAAAAATGGATCTAGGTATGTTTGATAGATTTTGTCCTAGTCTAAAAATTAGGGTACAACTCGAAGAAAGAAGATATGATATGAATAGATATGATAAAAATAGTGAAAGATATGTTATTCCTATGCATAAAAAGAATTGTTGGACTAACAAGTGGATGAAGGATCCTAGAAATAATTTTTTGTAGGTCCACCACTACGATCCCAGTGCGCAGTACAGGAAAGGTTGGGGATCATTTAAGAGAAAGAGAGGATTGACTCTTTGTTATAGTTGTAGAAGACCGAGACATCTTTCTAAGGCTGAATTCCCTGGTAGAAGTCCTATTTTCCTTTGTTGTAAATATACTAAACATGAAGTTTTGGATTTCCCTAGAATGATTGCTAAAGTTGAGAAGATGAACATGAGACAAGAAAACCCTGAGGAAGGTCATGAGACTAAGAATAGACTAGAGAACCAGAAAGAATCGGAAGCTATATTATTACAGATGAAAGAAACATTGAATGATCACAGAGACATCAGTTTATTAGAGATCTTAAACGAGAAAGAGTGCATAGAAACAAGAATAGGAGACTTCGACATAGATTGTGTATTGGATGCAGAAACACAGGTGAACATTATGACATAAAGTACTTGGGAAATCTTAGGAAATCCTGCTATGGTTCCTTCGCTGGGAGGAATAGGATTTTTTAAAGGAAAGCTAATAACACTATGTGGAAGACTTTCCCACGTACCTATGATTTCTCATGGAGCATCGATAGAAGAAGAATTCGAGGTCATTAAGTTTGTTGAGAACAACGCCCCCTTTTCTCTTCCGCTAGGAAAGACCTAGGCTGAGAAAGATCAGATTCGAAGGAAAGAAGAAGAGGAAGCTCTAGCATATAAAAAACAAGAATTAAGGGATTTCATGGCTAGTAGAATAGTGTGCTTAATAGAAGAATAGGAGGACAAGTCGAAGAAACTAAGGGCCAGAGACCTAGCTGTTGAAGTTGAAAGAACGCAAGAAGACTTAGAGAACTTATCCATACATGAGAGTAAAGCATCTACTCTAGAAACAATAAGAGAAGAAGTATTACCCTTGAACCTTGTGAAAGACCCTCAGCTGTGTGAAGTTACTATGCCAAGAGGAGATGTGAACAAGAATGGAAAGAGGAATCCAGAGATGCAGATCACAGGAAAGAAAACTAGAAAACTCAGTAAGAAGAAAGCAAAGCTAGAAAAATTGCAAGAGGTTCCAGAGAAGACTTTGTAGAAGGAAGGCTTGCATAACTTGAACCTCGCTGGAATAGCAGAGCAGATTGACACTTCACCATAGTGGAGAGATATGATTGTTGGAGGCATCCTGACAGTTAGAACGACGCTCCAGAATGGCTAGAAACACAGTTATTTCCGGAATGTTCGCCATTGGACCGTTGGGACCATGCCATAATGGATGGAATTGCATTGATCGAGGCATTCCTACCCATTGGAAGAATTCGTTATGATGTTATCTATTTAACCTGTCGAATGTCTTACCATGGACACTTTTTCCAATTGTGATTATTTGAGCCCATAGAGAGCTGACTATTACCGCGCTATGCTTATTGAGACCTCACCATCCATTCTCCTACCTTGAATATTTTTGCACCGACCTAAGATATCAGATCTTGAGCATGTATCTCGGGTGACTTTAGCGTAGTAGAGAAATCTATCGAAGAGATTCTCATAGACCTCATGACTGAGAAGGTCATGTCCGCGGGAGCACAAGCTTCGTCGACAAGAGGAGTGCAACCATCCCCATCGACTGCATGCCAATATCGACCCTCCCAAATTGCGATAGAGAAACGAACCAAGCATCGTGATGACTTGGCGAATGCGAAGCTCATCCCATCAATCCTGCCCAACTACATCTTGCCTCTGGCTAGCACGGTGAGTTGTGACAGCATCCCGAGGGACTTCAACTACACAGTGATCATCACGTACCTCTCGAGGAGTATAGTTGGAGAGGATTCTAACGCTTAATATCAGTGACTTAAACTTGGGAGATCGCAAAAACTATGGAATGATCGCACCACACAAGTATTTGACCAAGACAACAGGGAAGAAGTCTAATATAATCCCTCAGCCGTGGACTATGAACATCGCGAGGTCCACCATTCTTAATGTGATGAAGATCCCACACTTTGGCAGACATCAGGAGGTTGACGCATGCGTTAAACTCCTACTATCGTGATTCCATGGTGGTTAAGTGTGGTTGGATCGACGCATCACAGTAGATCCGGCACTGATCCATCAGATCACTGGATTAATCATGCAAGGAAAACATCCCGAGGGAATTCGACTACACAGTGATCACCGCGTACCTCTCGAAGGGGATACACGCAGTAGGACTATAGTTGGAGAGGATTCGAACGCTTAATATCAGTGACTTCAACTTGGGAGATCACAAAAACTATGGAATGCTCGCACCACACAAGTATTTGACAAAGACAACGGGGAAGAATTCAAATATAATCCCCCAGCCATGGACTACGTACATCGCGAGGTCCACCATTCTTAATGTGATGAAGATCCCACACTTTGGCAGACATCAGGAGGTTAACGCGTGTGTTAAATTCCTATTGTCGTGATTCCATGGTGGTTACCTGTGGTTGGATCGGCGCATCACAGTAGATCCGACACTGATCCATCGAATCACTATATTAAGCATGCAAGGACCAGATCCCCAGGATTTTTACCCAGAGAAGGCTGCAGATCGTGCCCTAACACAGACAATAAAAGACACCTATGGCGATGTAGAGAAGGGGAAGCGGGGATATAAGGTAGCCTCCATCCAAAATGGCGTAGTGCACCTATATTTCCAGTTCATCACTGGTAATATTGTCAGGAAGAATAGGCCAACGCAGGTCACGGGGTTTGTCGTCAACCTCGCAAGAAAATACGTTGAAGGGCTGCAAATGAACTAGGCGAGCTACCTCATCAACCAGTTAGATAAAGACTGTCACGAAGCTCAGGATTAGGGCTAGGAGTTTCATTTCAGTTGGTTTTTTATTCTCATTGCCTTCATTACTTGGGAGATGCCGGAAGGAGCGACCTTCACTGAAATTGAGCCGCCCAAACCACTAGCTGCGAAGTTCACTACATTATGGTATTCTAGTGACATGGAAAAAAAATGGCAGTAAAACGTGGTGTTCCACACCTATTATCTGCAGCTAAAGAGGGCCATTGAATCCTTCCCTCGCATGACGCCGAACACTCTGCACTGGTTCAGGCCACTCACAAAGTTCCACGCAGACATGCACTTCATCTATATCACTATGCACGGAGATGAACACAAAGAAGTGCTCTAGTCATATTACAAACTCACAAAGGAGAACATGGAAGAAATAACCAAGGAATGGCCTGTAGAAATCCTTGTACTAGTTGACCAGGTAGAACTCTTCGAACCTGACCTCATCGGAATTCCTGTAGTCACTCCCAAAGAATATGATGCACCCAACAACATCAGGAAGAAAAAGAAGGAGGAGGTATAGGAATTAAGCATCGCATCAAAAAAAACTACACCAGATTCACTTGAAGGAGGAGGAGGTGAGGAAGTAGACAAAGAAGAGGATGAAGGGGGAGAAGACAAGCATAAGTAGGGCGAAGTAACACCACCTAAAGATCCCCTTCCAAAAGCAGAAACATCCAAGAAAAGAAAGGGCTCCCTGATGAAACCTTCATCGCGGAAGAAGTCAAAAGCCACTAAACCTCCATTCCACACTGTGATCACGGTGGATGACATTGACCTTATCATTGTCACTGTATCAGATACCTCAGAGGACATCTTGCCGCGAAGCGAAGCCAAACAAGAGACAATGTTTGACAGGATCGAGGCAGAGTTCAAAGGGGTACAACAGGCTCTTTATTCGAGCCACGCAGTGTCTATCATGTCGTTGTCAGCAGGGGACGTAGAAGTAGGAGATGAGCCTGCCCAAATATGCAGATTAGCAAACTCGACAGAGGCTCTCCTTTGTCGTGCCCATGAGGAAAAAGAATAGGCCACAGAGACCCTGAAGCAAGCAAAGGAGGAAGCCATAGAGAAATGTCGGGTTGCGCAACAAGAAAAAGAAGAACTCCAGGAAAAGTTTGCAGAGGATGGAGTGTAGATCTAGAAGGAGAAAGAACAGATGCTCACAAAGCAGATGGGAGTCAAGGAGGCAGTCACCAGAGAACTTCGCTCTGTGCCGGGCCTCACACAGATAGAAGAAGACACAGTGGAGATCCAAGTAGGGAAGCTCGTTGAAGCCATTCAACAGCTCCAAGAACGAATAGTATAACTGGAACTACAAGCTGTGCCAAGCACTCCACAGGAAGTGGGAGATCAGAGAGAGGAAACTGCTAGGAGCGCAGTAGAAAGAATCAAGGAATTGGCCTTGGAATGCAAGAAACTCAGTAGTCGAAGTGCGCATACCTACGAGTGCCTTGCAGAGGACGCTGAACTAAGGACATTGGAGTCATAGCTCCAGGAGGCAAAGCAACAGGCAGTGACAGTGCAAGAACAGTTGAAGCTAGTGTCACTGGTCGAGAGGATGAAAAGGTCACAGGAACAACACGACGTTCAACAATAGGTCCATGCCATCTAGATTAAAGTCATGGAAGTGACCCAGAGGCTCCAGCCAGTGCAGGATGAAGCTTGCACACTTTTTGAGGAGGCTGAAGGACAAGGTGGACGGCTAGAACAAGTAGTCACCACAGTAGAAAAACACTTGGAAGGACCGGTGACTGAGACAGTTATTCAAGAGTTCACCGAGAAGGATGCTCCGACGAAGCAATAGGTCAAGGAAGCTCGAGGCCTTCAAGGCAGAGTTACCCAGATCAGAGTGACTCGGGATGAGTCACAGGTGAGTGTTGGGGGCCTCTTGGCCCTTGACCAGGTTTTGTGGAAATGCTGGTCATGTTTGACCAATTTTGGGACTTCGACAGGCTGGTCGAAGACGAAGCGACAGGCGAAGCGGAGATCGCGAGATATCGCCCCCTTTTGTGAGATTTTTGGGTTTAGGGTTTATGTAACGAGTATGGGATGTTGGCCCATGGGTCTTACCCATGCTTAGGACATTTTTGTAATGTATAAACATATATCTAGGTGATGTAAGAAACACACTAGATCTAAGAGGTATGCGGTGCTAAGTGCTGCATTGTGCTAAGTGCAAGTGATGTAAGCAGTTGGATCTATGTGATTGAGTTAGCTCTATGCATATTGTGTATACTGAGAACTTGTAGGTCTAAGTGCAAGTGATTGTAACAGAGGATCTATGTTGTGCCAAGCTTGGGGAAGGAGGATCTAGCGAGGTGCGTGCAGATCTCCTGTCCTATGCAGAGTTGGTTTTGAGGCTCTGTGCATGAAAGGAGATTTACAAAAGATAATAAAGAAGATGAAGAGTTGGTGGATGTAGCCCCACGTTGGGGGTGAACCACGCATATCTTGTGTTATGGTTTCTTTGTGTGATTGATGTGATTTATGCTTAGTGTTGTCATATTTATGTATGTTAGATGCATCTGATATAATAACTTAGTGATTAGTAATGGGAATGAATACTATATATACTCTATTTATATGTTCTAAGTGCTTGGATGTGTTAGATCTTGTTGAATACTGCGTTGTTCTGTAATTAGGGTTTTAATTGCAATGTGAATAAGGGTTAAATGCTAATGAATGTTAACTGCTAAGTGCTTTGTTAAGTATTGTAATCACATATCTGTGTACTAGATAGGTTGCAAACACTTGAGTCCTGCAACCCCCCTGCCTCTACCTTGGGTGAGACTTCATCTGCTTCGCAGGTGTTGCCAAAAGGGCTGATAATTAGGGTTTTTTTGGTGCGTTGTTGAAGCATTGAACCTTGGGTCTGCCCCTATCCCAACAAGAAGATGTTGAAAGCTTGGAAGAAGAAATAATCAATTTAAAAAATAACTTCAGAAGAAATATATGCAACAAAATATCACCAAAATATTGGATGAGATCATCAACAATCAAAGGCCATACTATGACAAGTCTGGGCTAGGATACAACCAGATACATACTGAGAAAGGTTTGAGCTCCAAGACGACAGTACAGGAAGCAGAACAAAGCAACTATGCATAAATCGTCAAAGGTACCATTAAGAAAGAGGAATACAAGAAGGCTCAAGAAGATAATCACAGAGGAACTGGTACACCTAGAATATTCAGAACATTCAATAGGCAATTAACAACATCTCAAGGAATGAGCATTGTCTACAAGGAAAACAAACTAGGACCAAGTTCATATCAAAAGAGTACTCCATGAAAAAACCATTGGAGATTGTACACACTGACCTATGTGGACCTACAAGAATGAAGGGATTAAATGGTGAACAATATTTTATGCTATTGATTGATGACTACAAAATAATGACTGCATTTTTCTTTCTCAAGAATAAGTCAGAGGCATTTGAACACTTCAAGATATACAAATAGATGGTTGAAACAGAGTTGCACTTGAAAATCAAGTGTTTAAGATCATACAATGGAGGAGAGTTTATATCAACCGAATTCATGAATTTTTGTGGAAAACATGGAATGAAAAGACAGTTCTCAGCAGCCAGGACACCTCAGCAAAATGGATTTGTTGAAAGGAAGAATAAAACAGTACAGGAAATGGCCAGAACCCTGTTGAAAGATTCCAAGTTGAGTGACATCTTTCGGGCACAAGCAATACATACAATATTTCACATCCTGAACAGAGGAATGATCATAAGTAACAATGATAAAACTCCCTAAAAATTATGGAAAGGAAGACTGGAAAATGTGAAGGATTTCAAAGTATTTGGAAGCAAATGCTATATCAAAAGAGAAGATGACATGATTGGAAAATTTTACTCCCAAGTTGATATGGGGACACTGGTTGGGTATTCAAGAAAATACAAGGCATATAAATGATTTAGTCCAAGATTCAACAAAATAGTGGAAAGCATCAATGTAACAATTGACAAAACAAATGAATGAAAAACAGAATAAATAAGAAAAGAATTAGAAGAGAAGGATGACAAAGAAGGTATAAAAGAAGAGGAAGTAGAAGAAGAAGCACAAAAAGAAGAATACGAGTAGCCAGAAGTAGGGAAAGAGGAAGGTGAGAAACATATACCTCCTAATAATCCTAGATGATGAGTGCAGAAAAATCATCCACCAGAATAGATTATTGTGAATAAAGATGCAGGAGTTGAAACCTGAAGGAGAATACGTTCACTGGAACAAAGGCATATATCATTGTTATCCCTAGTTCAACCAAGCAGTTTTGAAGAAGACAACAATGATGAACATTGGGTCAAGGCTATGGATGAAGAATTGGATCAGATAGATAATAATGACACATGGGAAATAGTTCCAAGGACGAAGAAAAAGAACGTTATTGGTACAAATTGGGTTTTCAGAAACAAACTGAATGTGGATGGACATGTAACTAGAAGCAAAGCAAGGTTAGTATGAAAATGATATACGCGAATTAAAGATATAGATTTTAAAGAGACCTTTGCCCCAATTTCAAATATGGAAGCAATCATATTGATCTTAGACTATGCATGTTCTAAAAGAATCAAAGTGTATCAGATGAATGTAAAATCAACCTTTCTAAATGGAGAATTAGAAGAAGAAGTCTACATCGAACAACTTGAAGGGTTTCTACTATCAGAAAGGGAAGATTATGTTTGTAGGCTGAAGAAAGCATTGTATGGACTCAATCAAGCCCCCATACCATGGTATTCGATATTGGACAAGTATCTACAACAACAAGTATTTAGGAAGGACAATGAAGATAACATTCTCTACATAAAAGTGGATCGAGACAATATATTGATAATTGAAGTTTATGTAGATGATATTATCTTTGGGAGAGATGATGATAGGATAAGTCAGAAGTTTTCCAAATACATGCATAATGAGTTCAAAATGTCTTTGCTCAGTGAGTTGAATTTATTTTTAGGATTACAAATATGTCAGCGTGATAAAAGGCATTTTCGTCTCCCAGACCAAGTACAACAGAGAAATGATAAAGAAGTTTTGAATGGAAGATTGTAAACCCGTAAGTACTCCTATGTAGACCAGTTGCAAGTTTAGAAAGGATGATGAATATAAGGATGTAGATCAGAGACTCTATAGATCAATGATTGGAAACTTACTATATGTGAAAACGTCAAGACCGGGTGTTATGCAAGTAGTTCGACAGGTTGGGATATTTCATGCAACACCAAAAGAAACACATGTTATGGTAGTAAAACGAATATTCAGATATCTCAAAGAAACAAAAGATTTTGGATTATGTATCCAAAAGAGAATGATCTATATTTGGTCGCCTACACAGATGCAGATTGGGCAGGTAGTGTTGACAATAGAATAAGTACAAGTGGAGAATCTTTCTACTCAGGTGATTTTTTGGTATCATGGTTGAGCAAGAAATAGTCATCAATATATTTGTCCACAACAGAAGCAGATTATATTGTGGAAACAACATGTTGCACTCAGGTTCTTTGGATGAAGAAAACCCTGCAGGATATACAGGTGGAATATGATGAGCCTATTCTAATACTCTATGATAAAACTAGTGCTATAAGTATCTCTAAGAATCCAATAATGCATTCCAAGACAAAACACATTCTGATCAAGTTTCACTTTCTATGGGAACATGTTACAGAGAAGAACATCAAGCTAGAGTACATTGGGACAAAAGATCAAATTGAAGATATCTTCACCAAACCTCTTTCGAGGGATATCTTTGAGTATCTTCGACATAAACTTGGAGTATTTTCCACCCCACAGTGATTCACATGGCTTTAGGCACAGTAAAACAGGAGGAGAGAAGTAAAAGAAATGAAGAATCCAAGTAAGGAATATTTTGATTTTTTTTTATATACATCAAATATTTACATGAGGAAGAACCATGAGGAGAAAGTAGAGGCTTGAAGACAAGGGGAGAATACCCAAGGAGAATTATGCTTTTCCATTGATGTCAAAGGGGGGGAGAGAGAACAAAGGAATGGAAACAAAGAGAAAGAACATATGCATGGAGATAGGGGGAGCAATGGTCACATGGGGAGAATGAGTAGGAGAATGAGTGTTATCATGCCATCAATGTTGCCATCAATGCCAAAGGGGAAGATTGTTGAAAGATTGATTTCATTGATGTCAACCCTTGAAGAAGTTTGATAGCCCCAAAAGTATGTTTATGGAACCCGAAGTTGATCAAAGAAAAAGGTCATGAAGAAAAATTCAAATGCAGGGAACCCACTCATGGATGGATAATCCTCATCATCCATTTCTAGTGATAGGTGGTATGCCACATGGTTCCTCACGGTTGAGGTGTTATGGCCTTGTGAAGTTAGAAGCCCCAAAGAATGTTTAAGAAACCCCTAGTTGGTTACAAGTCAATTAAAGAAAGGGTAAAGTGGTTTTAACAAGAAAGTCAAGAAGCCCTAAAATTAAGGAAAGACGTTATCTAGAAAAAGTGAATATGCACTTCAAGAAGTCACTCATAAGTACATTCACACATTCATTATATTGAATATATTCTTGTGAGTAAGTGATCTATTGACAATTTTGTGATGATGAAATTTGAGGCAACGACAAGTGAGAAGTGTGGGAGTTTCTGGATCACAGAGGAGAACTAGGGTTTTCTAAGGAAACCCTAATTTAGATGACCCTCGTGGGTCAGGAAAATAGTTTTTCACGAGGCACCCCCGCGGGTTGCCTAGTGCCTGTCATTCGAGGCCCCACATGACAAGAGGTCTTAGTCCCGCAAGGACAAGATAGGATTTGGGGAAATTCTACTTCCATGTTGTTGAGGTTTGAGGAAAGGTTACTAGTCATCACTATTGTGTATCATGTCAACTACAGAGGCAAAGGTATGTTTATGCACTTGTTCTGAAGGTTGTACTTGGTTATGGTATGGTGCATGCTTGAGGAATGTTTGGATTTGGCACTTGATTGAGGTAAATTTTGGCCACATGGTTGAGTGAGGTATACTCTTGAATATGGTTTGATATATGACATATCTTTGAGATGTTGGTATATGGTTGAGGTATACATTTGGTATATGCATGAGAAACATGCTTTGGTACTTTGAGGCTCTTCATTGATGATGTTGTACATGTCTATACATGATTGATGCTATGGTATATGGTACACGTTTTATATATGATTGATGATTTAGTACATGGTACATGATTAGATACATGATTAGATACTCATCATTGAAGATATGGTATCTACATTTGGCATATATTATGGTACACGATTGATGCATGTTATACTACATTTGTTGGTACACAATTAATGCATGGTTTGGTACATGTTTTGGTACATCATATGTGTATGATCAGTTACGAGTTGATTTGACAGTGAAAATGACAGGTTGGATACAGTGACAGGTTGAAAGGTTATAGGTTGATGTGATAGTGACAGTGACAATGACAGTGACAATGGCTGTAACAGTGGCAATGATTGTGGTAGTGACAGTTTGGTCTACACTTATATTTCAGGGCGACAAGACGGGGAAATGAAAGGGGGTTGTATCCTCCTTTCGGTTGGTGCCAGAGAACTCAGGGAGTTGGAGATTCCTTCAAGTTGGAGCCTGTAAATAGGGGGTTGTAGCCTCCTTCCAATTGTAGTTGGAGATTTGGGAAGTTGGGGCTTCCAATGAATGTATTCTTTGATATATAAGAAAAGTATTCCATGGTTTTATCTCATTTGGGTTTCCACGTAAATTATGTTGTACTGTGTTCATGTGATTGTTTATTATGCATTGTTGATTTATATTTTTGATGATATATTGAATGCAAATGATAAATTGATGATAAAGTTGAAGATAATATATTGTGGTTAAAAGTGCTAATAATGCTCATGCTGATTCACCCCCCCTCTTAGTATTCCAATAGGGGGGAATCCTGGGTGACCCTAGGGGGATTGATATGGATTATGGAGATATGATAATTGAAACCCCTATAGGTCAATGATAGATATGGTGTAATTCTTGAAAATGAGTCTTGTGGAAGGACACACAGTTTCCAAGTGATAGATATCTGCAAAACAATGTTAGCCCTGCCTAGAACAAGAGAAATAATAAATATATAAGCCTTTAAGCCAAGGGGAACACGAAATAATCCTTGGTATCTCAAATTTTCATCATTTATAGAAACATATATCAGCAACATGAAATGACAATGGCTGCAAACTTAACCATCCAAAATCTAGTACAAGATATCAAAAATAAAGCTAGCAAAGACTAGTCTAACTTCCAATGATTAAAGTGAGATTTTGATGGTGATTGTGGCTGTTTATTAGATGCTATCAACAAGTTATTATAAGAGACAAGTGGATGTAGAAAAAAAATTCTACAACAACAAAATCCAACCACAAAAATTAACAAGTAATCCCTCAAAAAGGTAGACAATGAGCAATAGAACAATAATAGACGTTTACAAGTAAATTTCAGCGGTTAGTAAGTGTGCAACAAGTAAAAGAGAGTTTTTTATACATCCATAATGGTTTTAGCTTTAATTTTATAGAATCAGAAAAATTATTGGCCTAAAGAGGACGCCCTTAGGGCATAAGCAAGCTTATAACACTAAGAAAAGATTCCAACTTAAAAAAATTCAATATCTCGAGAAATCAGGCATTTCAATGCAAGTATTTTATTTCTCCAATGCAATAAATGATTAGTGCCTTTACAAATGGGTTATGTAGTCCTCTTGTAATAGGTTAGATCTACTATCTCCCTAGGGGTGTAAACCATTTTACTCCCTAGGGAAAGTAAAACATAACAAGGTAAATCTAGGAGAGTGTAAGCCCTTTTACTCCTAACAACCTTTGCAATAACTTCTTTCACAAACAACAATGATAAAACTTGGTGGAGGGTGTATTCCCTTATACTCCTCTGGGTATCTAGCCAATAACAACCATGGAACAATAAAGAAAACTAACAATATGCAGATTTTTCTTACCAATTCCAAAAAAAATCCAAGACAAACCCTAGTTACCAAGTATTTTTAATCACCAAGGAAAGAGAAAGAACCTCCAAGAGATAGAGCACCACTTCACTCCATAAGACAAGGGATAAAAAATAGTACAAGAGAGAGAGAAGATGACTTTTCCCAAGAGTGGTGCAAATTTCAGCCAAGAATCCTCTCCAAGATGGGAGAGTTATGATGTAAAATGAAATGAAATGGTTCTTGTTTATAGAAAACTCATAAAAAAAAAAATTCCACTTAAGTTAGGGTAAACCACAAAATAAGGGAGAAATTTCCATTTATTTTTCTCCTTTACAATATTAAATTCTAATTTAACTTAAAAATTGCACATAAGAAACCCTAAAGATGACATCAACCCTCTCTAGGGTGAGATTTTGGCACTTCTAGAAAGTCGTTTGAGCTTGGAGGTGAAATTTTGGGAATCAAAGGCCTCCCTCTCATGTGATATGGTATCCTCCATCAAGACAAGGCCCCTCTCCATCAAAAGGTGCCAATTGTCAAGTCAACCAAACTACCACTCCAAACCCTATCCCCCAACAAGACGTCAAGATCCAAGATGTAACACTCTAGCCTCCAAAGGCAAGTCGTTGGGGTGATGAAGGGATAGGATAGGTCATACAAGGTGTCTCTCAAGCCTCCAAATTCTACCATCATCATCCGGTGTGCGGGCCATGGTATCCAACTTGTGGGATTCATGCCCCAAAGAAGCCCAAGCTAGACTCGTTCCTCCAAAAATGTCCACCAATCAAGGTCTTGCAAAGACAATGAATACGCCCTCCAAGGATATCGAGTCAAACATATCATGATAAGTAAATCATATCATTAAATGAGTCATCTAAGAAAGTGCATCAAAAACCACCTCATAAAATTAAACAAGTGCTCAAAGACCCTATGAAACTTTCCAAGTTTAGGTATGGGAGAGTTGACAAAGTGACCTATTAGGTGAATCATTCCCTAATTCAAGGAGAGTTTCTTAGGTGGACCCCCCTCTAAGCCATGTGGAGAAGATGAAGTGGGCGGGGGAAAGTTTTTTGGGCATGGGGTTCATGACATACAAGGGATCATAGTGTCTCATTTATGGGTTCCTTTGTAGAGGGTGTGTTGCACCTTCATTTTTAACACATCCTTTTTCCAATCCCATTTAATGCCATTAATTAATTAAGGCCCAAAATAACTAGGTACTCTCTATGGGGTAACATATAGCTTTGGGGGAAATACCACAATGTCACTTGAAGGGAGAGGTACATAGAGTGCCATGGGGGTAAATTCAAGCTTGTAACGCACTTGTGTAGATCCATTAACAAGTGGGGCATTTATATATATGTGTTTTATTTTGTAGGTCTTTGAATTTTTAGGAGAAAAAAATCATTGTTCTCAAGATCTCTTTTGGGTGAGAATATGGAAGGTTATGATTTGGATTTTATCTTTTTCCTGCTACATTCCCTCTAGGCCTTCAACCCCTTCTTCCCATAAAAAGAGGGACAATCCCTTATTGGGCCAGTACACTTGAAAATCCCAAAAGTTAAGGAGGCAAGGGGATGAAGTGTGGAAAGTGGTAAGTATGTTCGGGAATGGCACGATGACTTGTCAAGGCGATCTCCCAGTAGAAAACCCATCCCTAAGGGTGACCACTTACTAGGGCGCAATGTCAACCACCAAAGTGAAACAAGGAAAAGAGCATAATTTCCAAGTAGAGTTTACATAATCAAAAGCAACTTTAAATGCAATATACTCAAATGCCTCAAATATTGAAATGACAATCACCATAATAATTGCCCTATACCTCATGAAGAAAGACCCAATGTCTTCCAGAAGCAAGATTATGTGGAAGATAACATCGTGATGAATCTAATATCTGTGGTGGTGAGGCATGCCTCTGTTTGTGCAAGTGGATGTTGTCAGTCATCTGTTTCTTGGTACTCCTGTCTGCAACATGAGGGTCTTGAGACATCATCTCCTTAGTTATCCCTAGGAATTGGGGATAACATCTAGCTCTCACTCGAGGACATGTACTCATTGTAGAGTGCATGAGAAGCTCAACATATCCTGGTCTGAATTGTGCCTACACTGAAACATAAAACTGTAAAATATAAGGTGGCTCTACTCAACCATTTTCCATATAATCAAAATTTAAATTTGAAAATTGACAACAAATCTAGATTTATTTTTTTTGGTATTTTTCATATATATGATGAAGAGAAACATGTAAATCAATAATGCAAGTAGAGAAAGATGAAAATAAAAGATGAAATGAAACTAAGATACTATGATCAATCAAGATGCAAATGCAAGAAAGCAGGATGACCTACGTACTTACCTGGGGGCCTAGGGCCATGAAGACTAGGTCCTGAAATGTCAAGTGAAGTTGTACAACTGGTGCAACCAGTTGATCATCTCATCAATGTATCTCCCCTTGTGCTTAATCATGTAGTACAAGAAAGATAATTCAATAATAAAATAATCATAAGCATAAGTAAGAATGTAATTAATCATATAAATCAACTCATGGAGATGGGTGGGAGGGAAAAAATCCTATTGGAGAGATGGCCACAAGCCTGATCAATCCATCTCCAGATTGGGGTACCATGTATAGACGAATTCTCATCTTCACCTTCTCTTAGAATCTTACTACTCCCTAAAAGATGATAAAATATAAGAGATCCCAAGAAAACCTTATGATTCCCTAGAGAAGAGGAAACATGATAATGGACGATCTCAGGTCCTAAGAAGGACTCTTTTCCCACATCCAAAACATGTTGCTTCTTCATATGTGAATCCTTCTGAAGGGACCCAAGATGAAAACACTAATGCTCTGTGGTATGAGTCTTTGACTGCTCTGGAATGGACACAAACTAGTATCCATCTAAATTTGGGGGAGAAGGTGGCTGGAAGTTTTCATGGAACAAAAAAGTATCCCTAGAAGGATATGCATCACAACTCCCAAAGTATGATTGAAGATCACCTTGAGTATGTTGCGACGATTCATCGTTGAATGGACAGAATAAATATGTAACCATATCATCATTAGGCTTCCAAACATATGAATAATATACGCATGGAGACCAGTCCTCTGAATATGACAACTCAAACTCTTTTTCTTGAGATCTACCGTCAATGTCATAAATAGGATATACATAAAAAATAATGCAACCCACACCCCATCTACATCTCCCAACATGTATGAAATCATCAATATGTTGATCAACCACGTCAGAAGGCTCTTCCACAATATCACCCGCATCACTTATACTGATAATTTACTCATATTATGTGCATGAGGAAAGTGAGGCAGGATAAATTCACCTTCATAAAGCGAGATAATGGAAACTGACGTCTCATCCGAATCTTCATCATTGAGATCTTCTTGGTAGATTTCTTCATGGATTTGTTTTTCTTCTCTAGTGGGTGGATGGTACTCTTCTTTATTTTTCCATTTTTCATCTATTGTGCCGTCATCCATCATAAAAACTTCTCTGCAAATAGCGTATTTTAGCTCTTGGAAAGTATCTTGCAAATTCCAAGTAGATGGCCGACAATGCCTGAGAAATTCTTCAATGAGATTTGTAGAAGATGGGATACTTTTTGGATCACATGAATGTGCAAACCAACTCCTTTGACTTGATTACAACGAAGATAAAAAAAAATTCATCAGCACATCTTCATGGAGCACATTTAAGATTGAAGCATACTTCATATAATTCACAACATGGGTGACTGCTAGAGCTGGATCACCATCAAATTTAGGGAAACTTTCCCTCCACTCCATAGAGCAATGATTTGTATATCCAAGGATATTATGAACATCAATATAAGGAATCACCTTATGTAATTCCCATGGTAATTCCCATGACTCCATGGTTCCATTACTTAGGGTAATTCCTTAATGGAGTCGCCAGATGAACTTTATGAAAATCTCATCAAAAATGGAAAAGGGAACCACCCTCAAATGGACTCGCCAGGAAATATTATGGGAAAAGGATTTGGGATCAAATATTTCCAAAGTGTCATTAGGGAATGAAAGAGGATTCAAAATCCTCTCTGGAAACGATTCCAAAATGTTATCGCAAAAACTGTAGGTTGGGAAAATCCTGACCCAATCCACGAGATGGCGATACCTGTGGGAGAGTCTACCCACTTTCACCTTAGATAAACCCTCCCCTCTCTTTAGTGAAGGAAAAATATTACACAAGAGGGGAATACTGGGTGACCCTAGGGGGATTAATATGGAGGATGGAGAGAAGATAACTGAAACTCCTATAGGTCAATGATAGAGATGATGGAAGGCTTGAAAATGAGTCATGTATAATGACACATGATTTCCAAGTGATAGATACCTGCAAAACAATGTTATCCCTACCCGAAATAAGACAAAGAATGGATATATAAGCCTTTAAACCAAGGGGAACAAGAAATAAACCTTTCTTTCCCAAATTTGCAAAAATTATAGAAACATATATCAGAAACATAAAATGAGAATGGCTGCAAATTTAACCATCCAAAATCTAGTACAAGATATCAAAAATAAAGATAGCAAAGACTAGTCTAAGTTACAATGATTAAAGTGATTTTTTGGTGGTGATTGTGGTTGTTTATTAGATGTTATCAACAAGTTATTATAATATACAAGTGTTTGTATCAAAACATTTCTATGCAACAAAATACAACCACAAAAATTAACAAGTAATTCGTAAAAAATATAGACAATGAGCAGTAGAACAATAATAGACGTTTACAAGTAAATTTCAGTGGTTGGTAAGTGTTCAACAAGTAAAAAAGAGAGTTTTTTGCTGCCCTAATGGATGTAGATTTAATTTTATAACAATAGAAAAATTCTTGGCCTAAAGAGGACTCCCTTAGGGCATAAGCAAGCTTATAACACTAAGAAAATATTCCAACTTAAACAAATTCAATATCTCAAACAATCAGGGATTTCAATGAAAACATTTTATTTCTCCAATGCAATAAATCATTAGTGCCTTGCCAAATGGGTTATGGATTCCTCTTGTAATAGGTTAGATACAATATCTCCCTAGGGGTGTAAACCCTTTTACTCCCCAGTGCAAGTAAAATCTAACAAGGTAAATCTAGGAGGGTGTAAGCACTTTTACTCCTCCTAGCAACCTTTGCAATAGCATCCTTCACAAATAAAAATGATAAAATTTGGTGGAGGGTGTATGCCCTTATACTCCTCCAAGGATATAGCCAATAACAACCATGGAACAAGAAATAAAAATAACAATATGTATATTTTTCTTACCAATTCCAAAAAAATGCCAAGACAACCCCTAGTTACCAACTATTTTTCATCACCAAGGCAAGAGAAAGAACCTCCAAGAGATAGAACACCACTTCACTCCACAATACAAAATATAAACCATAGCACAAGAGAGAGAGAGAAGATGAATTTTCCCAAGAGGGGCACAAATTTCAGCCAACGATCCTCTTCAAGATGGGATATTTATGATGTAAAATGAAATGAAATGATTCTTATTTATAGAAAACTCCTAAAAAGTGTTTGTCCACTTAAGTTAGGGTAAACTAAAAAATAAGGGAGACATTTCCTTTTAATTTTTCCCTTTACAATATTAAATTCAAATTAAACTTAAAAAATGCACACAAGAAACCCTAAAGATGACATCAACCCTCTCTAGGGTGACATTTTGGCACTTCTAGAAAGTCATTTGAGCTTGGAGGTGAAACGTTGGGCCTCGAAAGGCCTCCCTCTCATGCACTAGGGTATCTTCCATCAAGCCAAGGCCTCTTGCCATAAAAAGGTTCCAACCCAAACAAGAAGTTAAACCCCAATATGTAGTGCTCTAGCCTTTAAAGGTAAGTCGCTGGGTTGATGAAGTAATTCAGATTATTTTCAGAATGAAATGAAAGAAGATATATTACAATGAAACACACATAAAAATTTCCAGAAAGAGAGAAATAAAACAATAAATGATTTCTATTAATGAAAAAAATGTGCAGAGATTGTAAAAATACAAAGTGCAAGACTCGCTAGAATGGTGGAATCTTTATCTCTGAGAAGAGATGTGATGGCTACGCTCATTCGCAAGAAGATGATTACAATGAGGCTCTCAAGGCCTTTTTTATTATAAACATGAATTCAAAAACCCTAGACATCCAAAAACATAACCCTAGTATATGAAGTGCCAAAAGTCATGTGGGCCCCGTTGGGGTAAGTTAGTACATCAACTTCCCAGGGTCATAAATTTTTCATACAATCTCCATTTTAGGCGTGTGATAGCCCGTTGGAAATTTATTTTTGAGAAATACACATTATTCCATCAAAATCTAGCTCCGTCTACAATTTTACTATGGAAATCCAAGAAAACACTGTTTAGGGCCCCAAAAGGGCTCTGGAAGTACAAAAAGATGAACTGACATGAAAACTTCCAAAATAAGCCAATTGGAATAGGTGGGAGGCCACCATTATCCACCTGGATGTTGTGTAGGGATTCAGGGTAGACCCAAAAGTGGAGAACCCACAATTACAAAGAAAATTCCCCATTACAGAGAAACATGCTGAACTGAAAACTGTCAAGATGAGCCAGTTGGAATTTGGAACAAGTGGGCGGCCACAAATATCCACCAAGATGAGCTAGTTGGAATTTGGAACTGAAAATTATCATTCACCCCGTTGTTGTGATATTGTTTTACCATATCTCTCTTATTGATATTGTCGTAGCCTTTGACCATCTGCCTCTTGCATTATTTGGCCTCCTTTTCTCATCCATCTAACCATGGAAAGAACAACTACTAAGAGTGGATCTCATTTTCCAGTATTTTTTGCATTCATTTTTTCTTAGGCTAGTTCCACATGCTTGGAACATAGGAGCATGTTGTTAATCCATTCATTCTCTCCACATGAGTACACTTTTATCTCTTTTTTGGACTCGATAAAAGACATGAAAATACACCATCACAAGTATCTTTTAAAATCTTTTTCAGGCTCATTAAAATTGAATGAAAAAGACACTACCAAGCATACATTTATCTCTCTTTTGCGTTCGTTAAAACATTAAGGAGACACTAAAAACCAAAAAAAAAAAAAGAGTGGGGGTTTTTCATCATTGTTTTATTCTCAAAATGGTAGTGTCAACCAAGTCATCATTGAACATGGCACCTGTTTGAGTTTTCATCATATATTAGGGTTTTATCTTTCTTGGGAACCATCCTAGTAATATGAGCCATAGATACTCCTCCGCCTGGTTACTCTTCTAGTCATCATGTAGAGTGCTTCAATTCCTCATGCATTGTTGCACTATATTCGTCCATATATTGTGTCTTACTTCCAAGTCACCATTGTGTCATGCTATATGTTCAAGGGAAGTTTGATCCTAAGTCGACCATCTGCTATTTTGTTGACTTTTCGAGTTGACCATCCCTGTGTCAGTTGTACTTGGAGATACTCTCTCTTCACATTATATCTCAGTGTATGTTTCATGTTGATCGATGGGGTATACATTAAGGCCCTCCTTCAAAAAATCTCTTCCTGTCAACTTCAATACATTATCTAGGAGAGTTATCTAGAAACAAACTAGTACCTTGGAACTTGTAGTCCTTAGTGGCAGGCATCCTTGTGATCGAAAATGTGTTTACATCATTGAAACCTGATCGATTTGTTCTACAAGTGTTTGAAATCAAATACTCTATTCACACTCATTATATTGTACTAGGTACCTTGGGGTCCATATTCCTTATCGAAGAATGCACTCGCATCTGTTAATGATTTATATCAATGACTGGTAATCAAATAGTTTCTACCATGCTTGACATTAGCTCATGTATTCACATGTTGTATATTCGTACCATTAGGGTTTGGGAAGAAGACCTTGGGATTAGGGCCACATCATTAGTTTACAAAATCTCCTCCCAATTTGCAATGGATTATATCACTTGTATATTAGTAATTTGAAGACTCCAGACACACTTTCCTCACTGCTCATTGTCTTCTTGATGTATATGTTGTGTCATATATCCACATTGTATTTTATCGTGGCTATGATCTTATTGCTAACATAGATCCAAATTGTATTGGCTCGTGGATATGATCTTTATTCATGACATAGATCCACTGCGTATTCTTTCATGGCCATGATATTTCATTTCATGTCATGGATTCACAATGTCTTGTTTGGCAACCATGCTTTGTTACTCTTTGTTATCACTGAAAATTCGTCTGCAACATTGCACACAATGGTTGAAGAAAAAAATCAATGCCAACAACAATTAGTCCACCTACAACACCAAAGTCCATCAAAAGAAAAGAAAAATATATAATTGGGTCAAAAATAAAAGTGCACAAATTCACCAAAGGAAGCGTGCACACAATGCATAGCATGCACGAGACAACATAGCCCTCAATGCACACTATGCGCAAAATGTGAGATTGTCTACGAGAAAATCCACACACTTCTATGAACGACACATTTATGGATCTTGTCGGCCCCTCAACCACTTCTAGTCCGACCCCCAACACGATTTGACATTCATATCTGAGCGAAATCTAGCTTGGAGGCTGGTCAAGGGATAAAGGGTGCCCTAAAAGGCCCCTTGTTCACACTATGAACCAATTACATTTTTCCATGAATGGATGCTATAATTAAGATCCATGGGTGTGCTAAGAAAATAAGTTCTTCAAGGTATTGTTATGCTGTAAGAATTCTTCTTTGAGAATCCTCTTTTCTCTTTGAATCCTTCAAGCACCATTGTAATAGGCTATTCCACTCACCTCTTGAGGGAATAGGCATTGTTTTTCTTCACCATTTGTCATTTCTTCCATTGTAACGAGAGAAGAGATCTCAATTAGGGAACTCAAGAGCCCTCCCAAGGAGGAAGAGGGGACTCATAAGTCCCTACCTTTATCTACAGTGTTTTGCCTATCAATCTATTGATCCATTGGTAGTAATATGTTGGTCATTGTTTGATTTTCATGGTTCTAAGTTTCTCAAGATTTCTAAAATTTATTTCTTAATTGTTTTTAGTTGTATTTATTTGTTTTCATGTGTGTTTGGTTTATCTAACCCACTCACAAATTTTTGTCTTATTTAGCAGGCTTACCTAAACATGCAAGTGTTGTGTTTTTTCTCACACAACAGATTGACGACCATACTGGGGATTGGTATCAAATTCCTCCCTATTTGACCCTTAAGATCACTTCATTTTGATTTTTTTTCCTTGTAAGTACCAAAACTGGACTAGCCTAACCTGCCAAAGTCAAGAGCTAAGGAAGGAGTATTTCACTTGGAAATTTCTCCACTGACGCGTGATAGGAAGTGCGTGGATTTTAAGGCCCACATATGCACACTCTGTGCACTATGCACGAAACAAACTTCATTACTCTGTGCATTCTGTGCATTGTGCACCCTCTGCGTGCCTGTCAGAAATGTAACCCACGCATAAGTCCAATTTTTCAAATTGTAAGGGTTTTTAAGGATGGTTTGAGGACCCGTAGCCTTCATATTTTTGTTTTCCTGCAGTTTGTAAGGAAAATACACTCCACTTAGAGTCCTTTCCCATAATAAATGTTAGCTAACATAGGAACTTAGGGGTAAAATGAATCACTATTCTCTTCTTTTTCTTTGTTGCCACATGGATGGCTCATTTAGATTTTAAAATTTTAAGTTGAAGTTATTTCTTTCATACACAATCACCTAAATTGGGACTAGAAGTTAATTTTAACCCTCAAGTATGCTCTTCCCCTACACCCTTGTGTGATATCGGGAATCAGAAAGGTGGTTAAAAGGACATTTCATCTCCCTTAAAAAATCTTTAGGAGAGGACAAAGCCCCCCTAGGGTTCCTCTTAGTTTTTGAAATCATCTTAAAGCTTTGTAAGGGCCCATACATGCCGACATGTTTATGATATTAGGATACTTTATAAATGCTTTCTTAGTTTAACTCGCACTCTAGGAAAGTATAAAGATCAAAGTAACGGGCCCATACATTCCCACATGTCTACAAATTCTAGGATAGTTTCAAAGCTTTCTTAGTATAGACAACATTCTAGGGAGTTTAAAGGATTTGTAAGGACCCATATGTCCACATTGTTAGTTCTTTAGGGCTTTAAATATTATGCAAGGTTGTACCAAAGACACATAGTAATCTAGGTAAGAAGATTTTTAAGGACCATAGGAAGTCCACATGCTGCAATCTCACACTTAACTTATTAAAATCCTTGCACACTTGTCACTTTCTTTCACATAAAGCCTCTCCTCACACACATAATTTCTATTAGAATAGTGGAGGTCGAAGTAGGTTTTCTTGAAAGGAATTCCGAAAGATTCAACTACTTCTTTGGAAATTATCCACGCCAATTAATTCAAACGAGGTTGGTCCATGACCCCAATCTCTCAACCCACCACATCTAATTTTTTTTTCTTCAAAAAACGCACTAAAGTTTCCTCCACGAGAGGTGCCAAAATATTTTTTTTAGTCTGAGTAGGATCTCGGGGCTAGGCATCCAAATAACCCTGCATTATCAGGTTCTCACATTTTCAAACAACAGAATTTGAGAAATAGGGAACTTTGAAATCCTCCAATTCAAGTGTTCCTATACCATAAGGTAGGGAGATACCCATGAAAGGTAGAAGGCTGAGGTTCGGTTGTTCTATGCATCCCTCCTTGAGTCGCCCAAATCTTGTGAAGGAATCCAACCCATGACCTATTTTTGAGGCCAAAAATCTAAATGTCGCACTTTGACCGAGGTGCTTAGTGGCCAAACTTAGGATATCCACCCAGGTGGCGATTGTGGGCTGCAATCACACCTTGATTAAATTTTGTGTGGCTATTGGGAAATATCGCTAGCTCTTTTGGGATGTTATCTCCTCAAATAACACAATAAATCTTGTCTATTTAGGTGATAGGTAGTCATTAATAATGCCTTTCTAATATTCTTAAAGGTTTGTCTTTAAGAGCTGGACTTTATAATAAAGTCTCAAAAAGCTTTGGTTCGGGGTTTTTATTAAAACATAGGTTTCGGTAGCTAAGTGTCCCTACGAAAATCTACTTTAGCTACCAAAAGCCTTAGCTTTCGATAGCTAAAACCCAAAAGTCGAAGCTGTGTTAACTACCGAAAGTGCCAAAGCTGAAAAGCAGCTAATTGTTTCATCATGTGCCTGAATAAATGGAATAAAATAGGTGTTAGCTTTGCAGCTGGTCAAAGTAAATAGGTGTGTTAGCTTTGGCAGCTGGTCAAAGTTCTTAATACAAGTCATCATGTCAAACAGAGCCACATCTAAGCCACAAGTTATGTAAATCAAATATTCGGCCTAGCATGCACTACGGTTCATCAATACGCTGAGAGTGGTCACGTTTGTAAATGACTATTTCATCCACACATATCGGGATTATGTGATATGTCCCGTAAGAAAAATGAAGACAACAGACAATTGCCATATCGTGAGCAAGACATGCAGGATCCGAACATATCCACCGAGATGCCATGAGCAAGGCGTTATTGAAGAGATCAAGGTCTTTCACCGAAATCAGAGATTCCAGTTCATCAAGCATGTCGAATTTTGGAAGAGTTTGATTTTGCAGACAAAGAATACAAGTGGGGAAGTAAATTGGTTGAATGATCGAGGTTCTCAATTTGTTTTTCATGAAGGACAAGGATTCATGGAATAGAAGCTGATTCATTATGATTCTCATGAAAATCACCATGACTATTTTTCAAAGTTACAAAATTTCGTGGTCAATAAGCCTAGATTTTTTGTTTCTCTTTAACCACTAAAAGAAGATCTTTTCGGTGGTTAAACAGGCCCAAATTTTTATCTCTTAACCACAAACTCCTCAAGCATATTATGGCAAATAAGGAGTATTTTAATGATCGAGGTTTTACTAATCCCAATCATTTGAAAACACTTGTATGGATAGATGATGAATTATAGAGTCAGATTCAAGATCCATTTTTGGTATATAAGGATTAGAAAAAGGTATCCAAGTTGGTTTTGGTACCTATTTTGGTGGCAACAAATTAGTATTTTTGCACAACTCAGCAAATTCGAATCTCTCCTCTTGAAGAGTCATCAATCACCCTTTAGAAGGCTATTCAGATTGCACACATTCTAAGATCCAATATCCTATAAAATGTGGGATGGACCTCATTTTGAGGATCATTCCTATCTTTGCAATTTAGTTTTGACTTTCTATCATTAGCATATCTGATCCATTCTTTTAGGATTTGAAATTGTATTGTAAAGTTATAAAGACATGATGAACTTAAGGGTCAACTTTGAGACTCTTCTGCACTTGTGTACTCAAACTTCTCATTTTTCATATTGAGTAATACAAGCTTTTTTTTCCATAACTTGTTCAGATTCCATCTTCTTATCTAGTCTGTACTTGTACCTGAATGTTATATTCATGTTATTCATGTTTGTCTAATGCCTAATAGTTGTCATCCACTCTTTGCATTGATGAGTTAGAATTGCAAGCATTGTTTACTTATTGTAATCAATTATCCATATATGTTTATTGTATGATTCGGCTGGCATAGTAAGGATTCTCCACACATCCACTTATTTACAAACTCTCTAAACAGTAGTAGTTGAAAGCCTGTCAATCTAAGTGTGTTTATGCATGTCTTGGATGAGGGAGTGAGGTTTGATTTGGTCATTTGACTTGATCCATTTTGAGGGAATCATTGAGATATTAGTTAAGTTACCAGGCATCTCTGTGATACAACCTAAGAGAGTTTCCGGAGTGATAACATAGGGATAGCGCACCTCACCCTCATTATAACCGACATTTCAACCTCACTAGTTCCTCTTCCGGTATCTTCAGACCCCATTGTTCAGTACTATTGGAAGGCTCCAGCTCTAATTGATGATACATATTTTAGTATACGAGCATTTGTTTTTATTGTTCGCCCACGCAAAAAAAACTAATCTATCCACATTCTTGTTTATTTACAGCTGATTTATGTATGATGCTCATCTGATTACATGTAATTACAGTTATACTATCTTGTGAAGGTAAAAAATATACAAAATCTCTTGTTCATTTATTTATCTCTCAATCCATTTTCACACATTCACTTTTCTAGTCAAGAACCATAGGGGAACCATAATCCCTGTTTCTAGGCTCTTGTATAATCTCCCTCCTATTCTATGAGGATTCCTAGTATTTCCAACTCACCGAATCAACCATATCACACCATAGTGAATTCTATTGTTTGGGACTGGGTAACTTAATTATTCCACTTTTCTTGGGTTAAATTCCCAAGGCCATCCATCCATTATTTCTCTTTCGACAAGGAGGTAATGTCTACTTCAAGGAGAAGTACAACTTCACCAATCCTCTCAAGGGATAGGTCCATTACCTACACACACGATGAATGGAACTAATCCCTTGCAAAATCTCCCTATGCCATTATTAGCATCCCTCAACATTCTTTGATTTGACTAAACTCACAATGATCCCATTTTACATGACCCCACATGGGCCAATATGCCTACCAAACTACATTTGGATATTCCAAAATTTGAAGGAAAACCAGGGGAAGATCTCACCAACTATGTTATGACCTTTCACTTATGTTGCTCTTTCAAACAACATCATGGATGATTCATATGATTAAGGTTATTTCAAATAACCCTTGCGGGCTCATCAACCAAATGGTGTCGACGAAAAATCAGGTCCCATGTGACCTTTGAATCATTGCCAAGGCCTTTTTTTCCTTTTTCCAACTACCACTTCATCATGATAATCGGGCTTAGAACTTCTCTCTAAGTTCAAAAAAAACCACTTCTATCCATATAGCCAACCACATCCATGAATGGCGCATATTATAGTTTATGTAAAGTTGAAACCACCAAAGAACAACGTCTTAATTGGTTTATCAAATCACTTGTCTTTGTTATTGCCAAGGATGTAGCATCCACTTTCTAATCTTCAGAAGAGGAGGCCATCAACAAGTCCCAACAATATGACCTCATCTATGCCTCAATCACGCATTTGTACATAGTATTTCCTCGATGCAACCTTCCATACCATTAGTCTAGGGACAAACCCGGATGTCCTTATCGCTATGGATGGGCTGATTGGTTCTATGACCCATCTCAACCCTTATGGCCACCCGCCACCCACTTATGGTGCACCTCAATATCCGCAACCATGTGGAGGTCCATCTTATTACCCCCCCCCCCACTACCAACACCATATCCTCACATTACCTCCACCAATGGGTGGACCTCATCGGTACTCCATGATGGTCCGGTCTCTCAACCACTACGAAGTTCACCCTCAACACCAGATATAAAACTTAGTAGTAGTGGAAGGTTTCAACTTACATGCCATATGGGTCTCACAAAGAATCCTTCTTTCCATTTCCTCGTCCTCTCACTGGTTGCTCATCCACCGTTAAGAAACTTCAAACATCAATATAGTATGGAAACCTCAGAAAGTACTAACTTGAAACATAGATAATTTCTAGATAATTTTTGAGGGGGCAACCTCTCTTTACCCTACTTAAATGTTCACAAGATGATTCAGTAAAATGAAATGTCTCCTTGGTATATATAGGAGACTAGAGGTATAACTACAACTAATGGCCTAAATGGTTAAATAAAATAACATTACTAATATATCCCGTCCCTACTTTTTCATTCCAACGTTCTCCCCATCTGATCATCTTCCCAAGTGGAATCTTCAGTCGGGTAGTTTCCACTTAATGAGATACTCTAAAAATGGATCTATTCCTTTATCGAAATTTTGTGTCGATGGCTTCAAGCTCCAATATGATTTTTCCTCTCTTGTCAAGTTCGGGAAATATAGTTTGAACTGATCTTTGTCACCTATAACCTCTTTAAGCATGAAACATGGAAAACTGCGTACTGAAGATGCAGTAACCCAATTTGTATGCCATAGTACCAATCTTTTGCAAACCTTATAAGGTCCATAGTACTTAAGGATAATTTATTATCCTTCTGGCTTGCTTGAGGGACATCTCATTGTATGGTTGTAGTCTTAAAAACACCCAATCCTCTACTTCAAACTTCTTTCACTAATGATGTTGATCCGCTTGTTGTTTCATGATTCGCGCCATGGTCAGGTTGTCCTTAAGATTTGAGAATTTGTTGTTGATTCTGATGTGATCTTCTTAACGCTTTGAACCTTAGATTTTCTTTTAGATAAGAAGTGATGGAAGGAGGGTGGTATCCATACAAATGGTGTCATTTTTGTTGTAAACAGAAAGGAAGCGTTATACCACCATCTCCGCTAGTAAACCATTTGAACCATTGTGTTTGTTTATCGAGACAAAGAAACAAAGGTAGCCTTCCGAACATTTGTTCACTGCCTCTGCTTTGTCCATCAAATTGAGGATGATAGGATGAGCTATGAGCCAATTGAGTACCCAAACAAGAAAATAATTTCATTCAAAATGTCCAATAAATATGGACTGCCACTACACAATCTTGGGCTGCCATGTAGATTTTAGACCTGTCTCCATGAATGCGGTGGCAAATCAGACTAGCTTAAGGGATGTGAGAGTGCACAAAGTGTGCATACTTGGTCAGCCTCCATCAATCACCATGATGACACTCTTTCCTTCAGACTTTGGCAGGCATGATGAAATCCATGAAACCTCCTCCCACGGATTTCTGGGGATGGATAATGCTGTAAAAAAGACCTGGTCTTAATTGTTTCCTCTTTATTTTGTTGGAAAACCACACCCCGCCACAAACTCCTTTGATTAGTTTTGTAAGGCCATCCCAAAAAAAAAATCCTTACTCTATGGTAGGTTTTCGTAACTCCGAAGTGCCCTCTTACTGGAGAGGTGTGGAATTCCATTAGTACCTTTTGTTTGAGTTGGGAGAACTTACATAAATATAAGTTTTATCTGTACCCATAGTGAATCATTTTTTCCATAAAAATGTATCTGATGCACTGAACTCATGAAACCTTTTGAATGAGAGTCCACTTTTCGCTATTTTCCATTCTATCCCTCGTTTATATTATCCAATCGTTTTGGATGATCGAGATAGCACAAAAGAAAGGCCTCAACATCTTCTTTATCCTTTTCTTGAGAGTGCATCTCCCCACAACATTTTGCTTTCCTTTATTATAGATGATTTCAAAATCATAGCCCACATCTTGCTTACGCAGATTTTTTGTTCTTTCAAGATAGTCTTGTCTCCAAGAAGTATTTAAGACTATCATGATCTGCTTTTGACCTTGAAGTGCCTACCTATTAGGTAAGGACACCATTTTTTCAATGCATGTAGTATTGCCATCATTTCCTTCTCAATGGCTTTGTGTGTGTCCCTTCCCTTGAGTGGTCGACTTTTCAAAAGCCGGGGCCTTCCTTCTTGCATTAGTACAACACTAATTCCATTTCCGATGCATCACATTCCACAATAAAGGCTTTTGTGAAGTCTGGAAAATAAGACAGAGCTTTACACATCACCCTTTAAGCTATGGTTCAAAACATTTAGTTGCCTCTCTGAGTCCATGAAAATTCATCCTGTTAGTGTTAAAGGTGCTATTCTTCCATAGTTCCAAACAAACTATGTATAACCTCACAAACCCAAAACTCTTAAGATTTTTAATGTTTTGGGGAATCACACCATCATTCTTAATCTGTTAGGGCTCACCTTGACACCTTCATGAGATACAATATGACCCAAATAATCTACCTCCTTTACTCCAAAGAAAAATTTGACATATAGTTGTTACTCCTTTTAGTAGTTCTAGCACCTTGTCAACATGTTGCATGATCCTCCCAAGACTTTCATAGATTAGTATATCACTCAAAAAGTACTAACACAAATTTTTCAAGAAAGGCTTGAAAAATGAATTCATCAACCCTTTGAAATGAAGGTGCATTGTAAGGCCAAAGCGGCATAACCAAAAATTTATAATGGCCTTCTTGAGTTCAAATGTCGTTTTTGGCCATCTTCTTCCTTCTCATTCTGATCCGAAGGATATTCCTAACTAAGATCCACCTGTGAAATAGATTGCTCCATGTAGTTCATCTAACAACTATCAATCAATGGAATGGGAAACTTATCTTTATAGTGATCTTGTTGAGCTCTCATAATCCAACATATGCTATGAGTATCTTTTCTTGGAATACCATTACCACTGCAGTAATAATTTTGGTTAGGTCTAATAATGCAAGCTTCTAGCATTTCTTCAACCATGCTCAATTTCACTCTTTGGGCATAAGGGTATCTCAATGTAGTCTCGGTGTTAGGAGGAACACCCCAAGCACTCTCATGATCATGATTTTGAGGAGGAGACCCTTGGCAATATCTTCAAATACTTTGGAATGCTATCAATGATCCCTTTGGAGATCTTGAGGAATAGATGGTTTAGGATGTTTGAACATCTAGTGAGCATAGTTGTGCAATAATACCTTGATGCCCTTTTTTCAATAAAATTTCCATGCCATTAGAGCTTATAACCATAGAGGTTTTCCCTTGGATACCTATAAGCTCAATTTCTTTCCCTTCCAATGAAAATTTCATGAAAAGTCTTTTGAAATTAAAAGCCACTGTTCTCTAATGATTGTAACCATTAGATTCCTAGTACAACATCCAATGACCTACAGCAATAATCATTGGACTATTCATTACATATTCCCCATAGTAAGATTTCTTTGATCTATTGCATTTTCTCGAGAAATTGATAGTTCCTCCATCTCACCTTCTTGAACCTCGTACTGATATACAAAACAATTGAGATCTTTTGGCTAATTTATCGAAATGAAATTATATACTTCCTAATCAATTAGGACTATTACCTTTTTTATTTTTGATGTATCCTCTGATATTGAGGGTTTGAGAGTACACTCTGTACCAATGCATTACATGATATCGTGGGAGTCAACTTCCAAAGATTGAATATTGTTTCCTTTCATCTTGAGATGGTCTCTGTTCTGTTCTCTTCCTCTCTCTACAATATATGTAGAATAATTCTATTCTCACCACACTATGTCCCTTAATGTACTTGCTGTCGTCAAAGCATAAACCCTTTGCTTTCTTTCCTCCAATTGTTGAGGTGTCAACCCTAGGTTGAGGTGTTTTAGAAGAAGGAGCATTGTTCTCTATAGATGTTAGGATAGTTCCTTCTAGTAGCCATAGCCATATTATTACTTTCAACATTTCTCACCAACATGAATTCTCCATCGATTTGGGTTCAGCACAACTTTCATGTTGAATGTTGTCTCTTTAAAGTTCCTATGACAATCAAGCTCCCTCATCTGGAATATCGGTCATCTTTATATTCAATCTTTGAAAGTTCTCAATGTGCTCTAGAACTCAACCCTTTTGCTTGAGATTTATCAACCTGCCAAAGAAGGTATTGCTCCTTGTGGGATCCTGTGCTATCATTTCTTCCATGAAAATTGTCCAAGATCTAGAAATTTATGGGAATGCCATCTATACCAAACAAATTGATTAGGGTTCTAAATATGAGTTAGAAGCAATTGCACTTTTGTGTGTATGTGGTACATTATGGAGACTGTAAAGACTGTTCATCTGAAGTATCCAGGATTGGGTCTCATGACAAACTTCCTCATATCAATCTTAGGAATGTGGTGGGTCTTCAAACCAAAGTTGGAGTTTCTCCATCTTGATTCACCTTCCTTGTGTCCCTTCACTCAAGGAATTTCATGGGATGCATTTTCACTTTAAAGTGTCTTCTACACAAAATTTCTACTTCCATGATGTCCCCTTTAATCCATCCATATTAGTATCCAACTTAGCTTCCATTGAATCCATCAACTCAACTTCCATTGAATCCATCTTAGTATCCAACTTAGCTTCCATTGAATCCATCATCTCTGTAGTTCATCTTTAGTTACTGACTTCTTTTGTAAATCGCTTATGTCCCTACGATTTCTTTCAATTCCTTCATCAAGAGTCCAATTAGGATTTTCTAGAGGCTTCATTTGGTGTAGAAGGTCCTTTTGGTGGCATACACAACATCACTTTTGAGTCTTGATTTGGAGGTGATAGACAATATTTATTCGCTCTATCTCCTGCCTCTGGCCCTGGAAAAGGAAAATTTCTTTAGGTAGTTCTCTAATATTACTTCTCTACAATGCCATAGTTTTGATCAAAATTTGATGTGCCATGGAATTTACGGTAACTTCCTCAACTTGCTGATTTTGTCCTTTCCAGGAGATCTCAATTGTATAGAATGCCCCACAAAATAATTGAGGTCAAATTCTGAAACTTGCACCCAAAATACTCACATACTGTCCACGATCCAATGCAACCAATCCCACTCGATTTGGATACTCTAGCAAGAATTTATGCTTTTTTTCATTTGGAACATTTTCTTGAGACTAGTCAATAGACTAGTCAGATAATTCTATTCTACACAAGCATCTACAAATTTAATATGACCCATAATCTGAAATTTTACCATAGATATAATTTCTATAAATGGCTCTGGATTTCAATGTCTGAAACGTTATAAAAAAAATTTTATAGCGAAATTCCACAATGACTCAATTTGGGATGATAATACAACCTATCTTGTACAGCCGATTCGAAAGTATAAGGCCCTCGTGGAGATGACCAGGAACCCAATGTACCTTAATCTGTCTACTAAAACCCTCCAAGTGGTTCCTTCCAAAACAGAAAAAGAGAAGGAAATTCCTTCCAAGGTGTCTCAGTTGTAGAAATGAAACCCCAAGACCTAGAGCTCCGATACCATAAGTGTTAGGAACCAACATCAATATAGCATGGAAAACCTCAAAGTAATTTAACGCATTGAAATAGAGATAATTTTAGATAATAAGCCCTTCGAGGGGGGCAACCTCCCTTTTCAATTCTATACTTAAAATGTTCAAGTGCAAGATGATTCAAATGAAAATGTCTCCTTGGTATATATAGGAGACTAGGAGGTATAATTACAACTAATGGCCTAAAGCCGACATAAATAAAATAACATTACTAATATAGTATGCCCCAATTAAGGGGTAATGAGCCAACATTAGGGCTTAACATCCACCATGACAACCACATAAGGACGCTAACTTTATTCAACCTTATCCCATTCAACAACTTCAGACTTTTGAACAATTGAATACGGTAAATCTGACCCATCCGCCGAATAATGCCAAGAAGAAAGGGAAAAACCAAAACAATAACAACCGAGGACCATGAGGAAATAAACCCCAACAAAACCATCCCACTGGGGGCAAAAATAACAATCAACCTCAACAAGGGAAGAGCAATAACCTCAGAACTAACTTCCTTTGTGATCTATGTGGTGAGTATGGACATTATACTCATCATTTCCCCCAAATTGTCTATTTCAAATGGATGAAAGAATCCATGAACACTCAACGTCCTCCAATGCCACCTGCCCCTCAGCAGGCCCCACAAAATTATTTCCAATCACCACTATTGGAACAAATATTGAAATTTTGGCTTTCGGTAGCTTAGGATGATTTTTTTTTATAGTGTTTAGCTACCGAAAGTGCAGACTTTCGGTAGCTTAAATCTCAGGTTTCATATGCCCGTAGTTGCTGAAAGTGTAGATGCGTTTTACACAGAAATCAAGTCACGTGGAGGTACTAAAATAATGCAATAAAGGGCAATAAAATCTCTATAATAAGGTTTTACATAAGTGCCACATCACCATTTCGGGTTTTCGGCAGTCGGGGGTTTGGCCGACATAAAGATTTTGACCATTGCTCCGTTTCCCCGAAACTTGAAAGTCGAAATTGGGGTTTCGAGACTTTCGGTGGCTTATGACGCTATGAAATCGCACTGTTATTTTCCGAAATCCAGGACTTTCGATGGCTAAGATACCCCTGTTTTCAGCCTATTAGCCACCGAAATCGTAGGTTTTTCCAAAACAAATACCTCTGGGAAAACTCACTTTTCTCAACCTTGGAGAGGCAGCTTTACACGTTTGAATAGTCGATTGACATATACAGATCCTAAGATTTCTAGTGGTATCTTAAGATCCTAATTTAGAGCTTGGGAAGGTAGGAAAAAGTGCCCCGCAATATGGCGATACAGACATGACCTAGACATGTAGGAATGCCCCCAGATTTCAGTTAAATAACTGCCAGTTCGTTTCTCAGTCAGTTTTGTGGTTGTTTCTCATCTGTTATATGCTGAAGGCTTATATATTGTATATCTCTTTGAGAGAGGAGGGGGGAAAAAGACACACATGAGTAGTACTCCTGGGCTGTAGCATTTGTTTTCCTGTTTAAATAAAAGAGTGCATAGCCATTTTTAATCTACAACAGAGATTCTTGTGATTTTGTTTGCAGAGAATGTCTTATTGCTTCATTATTGCATCATTTCACTTGGTTTTATTTCCTTTCTTCCAGATTTGTGACTGTGTTTGTAATGGAATTCATCTGTTTGTTAGATGCTCTATTGCAGGACATGTTATAGGTTATTTCTTGTAGAGATTTGAAGGTTCAGAATTCATCCTTGGATAGATGCTCTGTCCCAACCATCTCTTTCCATTGATTTATTCTTTGAATTCACTCATTGCTAAGTGCTCCTTTCATTTTGATATGTTTTCTCTCTATTATGTTGCCATACTTTAATAAATCCTTCTCTCTATAATCAGCTTCTACCTCGCCTCTGTTCCATGGATTTCCTTCACCGAAACACTCTTATTATTTGCTTGATCATTTGACTCCATTCCCAATGGACTACCTCTTGGTCCAACCCACCAACCCTAAAAACCCAAAACGTTCTGTTACCCACAAATCTTCCCACTGTTAAGCTTATTGGATATCTTATTGTGACATATTTTCGAGATATCCCTCTCGGGTTGGAAGGGGCAGTTTCCAATCAAAAGTGGTTCGAGGTTATCTCAGAATTTACTAGCATGCAACCCAGGTCAAGTCTGAGTGACAAAATGTATTTCATTTAAAATGTTCTAAGGCTTGGCTCTATTACAGTCTAGAACCAACTCTTGCAACAACATTTTTTGGCGTCGTTGTCGGGGACAGTGGAACGAAGCTATCTTCCCTGGGATATGACAAAATTTTTAGATCTATTCCTTGATGGTGAACAAGGGATAGGCATTCAATTGGCTGTGATCATTCACCTAGCGACCCCTTGGTTCAAAGACTCTACATGATTTATTGGCGACTCCACTGGTCTCAAAATGTCAAATTCGTTCGCTACTCGGATTACTACAAGGTTTTCTCCTCTGGACTTTACAAATGTTTATGGTTTTCCCAACACTGTTCCAGACATTAAAGTTTGGGAAGATGTCCTTCCTAAATTTGGAGAATATGCGAACGACAATCCTGCTCAACACTTGTTTGAATTCCACAAGCTCATGGATGAATTAAATATACACCATGAAGATGTCCTCATGGAATTGTTTATGTTTTCGTTGGAAAAGGATGCTAGGATTTGGTATAAATATTTACCCCATTCCAGTATTCCTTCATTGAAATATTTTCACATCCTTTTTCATCAATATTGTAAAAGAATCTATTCATCTGAAATACTTTTTGAAGATTGCTGTAATATAAAATTCATAAGACAACAAGATCAAACTAATATTCTTGAAGAGGAGGAAGGAATATCAGAAATTTCTCAAGTCAATGAAGATAATCAGTATGAAGAAGAGTTGGCTAATAAATAAGATGGATATGATAGCTGTTGTGATCATATTCAAGAAGATGATATTCAGCATCATTGTCAACTTGCAGAAAAGAAAGAAAAGAATTGTTGTTTTATCCAGAAAATACAGAGACCACCTTCTCCTTTGACTGAAGAAGAAATAGATCTGCTCCTGCATAGTCATGTTACAACCCCTGCTTACACAGATTTGCAGTGTATACATAGTCCAGGATATGAGAGATAGACTTCTTCCATTTTTGAAAATGTAAATCTGATTTTAAATAATGACAGTCATGTGTTTGATGAAACCTTACAGGAAGTTAATGAACCTATTTATGATGATGATTTCCAGCCAGGAAATCATCTTGTAAGCCATGTTTTGTTTCATGAAGAGGATAGGGATGTCACATTTAATATTCTTGAAGGAAGTTCGTTGTTCAAGGATGTTTTAGACTGTGATTTGGAGGAGTATAAATATGAGATAGAAAGCATGCCAGAGAAAGGATCAGAGTTGCTCAAGGTTGATGTCCCAAGCATTTGTCTGACTGATGACCCTCTTGAGTTATCTGTGGAACCTAAATATGATGAGTATAGTGACGATGAAGAGGATTTTAAAGATTTGTTTTCTAATGAAATTTCATCAAATCCTACTTATCAACTAAAAGATGATCAGAAAAGTATGAATGATATGTTTGAAGATAGATATGAGTCTGTTGTTCACGAGTGCAGTGAAGATCCTTTTAACTTTGATATATCCTCCAAAGATATCCTTGTTGGAGAGGGTGATCATAATTTTTTTCATGATATATATTTTCAAACTCAATTTTCATTTGATCATTATCAAGACAGTAATGTAGGAAATGAAGAACATATCTCTTCTTCCCTCTTAAAAATTGTCAGTTGTAATAGGCCAACATATCATAGTGATGCATTCAGATCATAGGGATATGATGAAGGAGAGAAGACAAGTTCAAATCAACAGTTGATCATGCATGTTTCCCCAACAAATATTAAGCAGTCCACATTCAACATTCAGATCAGTAAAGGCAGCGAGCAACAACATTTCAGTCAATTAGAACAACAACAAAATGAGGTATTTCTATGTGACTTTTATGATCCCATGGCTGTTTATTTGGAGTCAATGAGAAACATAGATGTCAAAACATTCTTGTCAAATGAGAGTCGGTTTTGTCATCTTTTCGAACTACATTTCTGCATGCTATGGTTTACTATATTTTTCGGGTATGGATCAAAGAAGATATCAGTAAATCAGTTTCTTATATGGCTTCATTGGAAACATGATTTCACTTGATAAGAGGCAGTACAGTTACTTAGAGTAGGAGTAGCTAGGAGAATAAGCTCTTCATACGAGCAACTATATCATTTTCAGTTGTTGATTTCTTAAATAAGCAAATCAGGATACATGCAGGCTACAGGGTTTCCGAAGATCAGTTTCACAAACATTATGACTCCATAGCCCAATGAATGCATAAGCGGTTTTTTTCGGAAAGGTGCAAGCAAAGTGACAGGGTTCAGCATTTGATAAGGATGATCTCAGGTCGCCCAATGGATGAAGGAACTTGGTCTGTTGTTCTTGGCGCTTTGCAGGAAAGCGCCATCCCTAGATGGAGCCTATGTTGGAACAAATATTGAAATTTTGGCTTTTGGTAGCTTAGGGTGAATTTTTTTTATAGTGTTTAGCTACCGAAAGTGCAGACTTTCGGTAGCTTAAATCTTAGGTTTCATATGCCCTTAGCTGCCAAAAGTGTAGATGCGTTTTTACCCAGAAAGAAAGTCACGTGGAGGTACTAAAAGAATGCAATAAAGGGCAATAAAATCGCTATAATGAGGTTTTACATAAGTTCCACGTTACCATTTCGGGTTTTCGCCCGTCGGGGGTTTGGTCGACATAAAGATTTTGACCATTGCTCCGTTTCCCCGAAACCTGAAACCCAGAATTGGGGTTTTAGGACTTTCGGTGGCTTACGACGCTCTGAAATCTCACTGTTAGCTGCCGAAAGCCAGGAATTTCGGTGGCTAAGATACCCCTATTTTTGGCCTGTTAGCCATCGAAATCGCAGGTTTTTCCAAAAAAATACCTGTGGGAAAACTCACTTTTCTCAACCTTGGAGAGGCCATTTTACACGTTTGAATAGTCGATTGACATCTACAGATCCTAATATTTCCAGTGGTATCCTCAGATACTAATTTAGAGATCGATAAGGTAGGAAAATGTTCCCCTCAATATGGCGTTGTAGACATGGCCCATAAATGTAGGAACATGCCTAGATTTCAGTTAAATAACCGCCAGTTCATTTCTCAGTGGATTTTGTGGTCGTTTCTCATCTCTTATACACTGAAGGATTATATGTTGTATATCTCTTTGAGAGAGGAGGGGGGAACAAGACACACAGGAGTAGTACTCCTGGGCTGTAGAATTTATTTTCCTGTTTAAATAAAAGAGTGCAGAGCCGTTTTTAATCTACAATAGATATTCTTGTGATTTTGTTTGCAAAGAATGTCTTATTGCTTCATTCTCACATCATTTCACTTGGTTTTATTTCCATTTTCTTCCAGATTTGTGACTTTGTTTGTAATTGAATTCATCCGTTTGTTAGATTCTTTATTATAGGACATGTTATAGGTTGTTTCTTGTAGAGATTTGAAGGTTCAAAATTCATCCTTGGATAGATTCTCTGTCCCAACCATCTCTTTCCACTGATTTATTCTTGGAATTCACTCATTGCTAAGTGATCCTTTCATTTTTATATGCCTTCTCTCTATTATGCTGCCATACTTTTATAAATCCTTCTCTCTGTAATCAGCTTCTACCTTGCCTCTGTTTCATGGATTTCCTTCGCCAAAACACTCTTATTATTTGCTTGATCGTTTGACTCCATTCCCAATGGACTAGCTCCTGGTCCAACCACCAACCCTAAAAACCCAAAACTTTCAGTTACCCACAAATCTGCCCACTGTTAAGCTTATTGAATATCCTATTGTGACATATTTTTGAGATATCCCTCTCAGGTTGGAAGGGGAAGTTTCCAATCAAAAGTGGTTCAAGTTTATCTCGGAATTTACTTGCATGCAACCCAAGTCAAGTCCGAGTGACAATTTTTTTTTCATTTAAAATGTGCTAAGGTTTGGCTCTATTACAGCCTAGAACCAACTCTTGCAACAACAACCACCTTCGACTGTTTTGAAAAAACCTATTCCACACCAAGGTGTGATGAATACCTAATAGGAGATAACCCCAGCCCCACCATAAATGGGGCAGTATCAAAACAGGGGTCCCAATCAACTTGGAAACTTGGTCGATCACAATATCCTCCTTACCAACAAAGAAGAGACTCTTCTGCAAGCTCACGGTCGTCAATACGTTGTTCCCTCTGAATCTACCCCAACCACCTCAGAAGTGGCTCCAGCTACAGCCAGATAACCATTGATTATTCCACACCATAACACTAAACCAAACCCTCCTATACCTCGTATGTCATTGCGATGGAATGTACATAACCCTCACGCTAGGGAAGATCATAATTACAGTCTGGTCGATGACTTAGCACAGTCTCTTGCAACCATGTCTGTATTGGAGGTCCTCCAAACCTCCCCAACTCAACGTAAATCATTTCTTTCCACCTTGAGGGTAGTCAAATACGATGATACTAGACTCATCACTTTTAATCTAGATAGTGGAGAACCACGACTCCCCACCCTGGTATCTTTTCAGATACCAGTTAAGATCCAGAACATCATAGTTCATTAATGCATCATCGATGAAGGTGCATCCACATGCATCATGTCAAAAGTAGTATGGAAAATACTTGTCTCACCTGATCTAGTACCATCTTCCATCACCCTAAGATCTTATGATGGTCGCTCATTATCCCCTGAAGGGCTCTTCCAAAATGTCCCTGTAGAACTTGGGGGAAAAACCATCCTCATCGACATTGAAGTTATTGGTGCCCCACTTGATTAAAAAATCTTGTTCGTATGTAAATACATGTATGCTATGAAGGTGATAGAATCTTTTGTGTTTTGAACGATGATGTTCCCCCACAACGGGAAAATCATCACCATCGACCAACTTACACATTACAATCCTAATCATTCTGCCAAAATTGATAACATTCTCCCCCTTGTCCATACTATTTCAAATGTTTTTTCGGTCATCGACATGGGTCCAAGAATTTTCAAGGACCCATCCTTGTTGGGGTAATATCATGGAGCACCACCTCTCCTACACCCTTCAACACATGTGCGTGTAGTATCTTCTAATGGAACTGATATAGGAGACAATACTCCTCCCACCAAGGCCCCTCTCTGCATCGAAGTTCCATCAGTTGGAGAACTATTACCTCAGGAATTCCCTGAGAACTCCATTTACCCACTTATTCCTAATTCC
>SNQJ01S0016068.1:20346-53101 GCA_010110895.2 Picea sitchensis
ATTTTATCTTTTATTGAATAATAAACTGAAATATAAATATATACAGATTTAAAACTATCTACAAGAAATAGACTAATTCTAAGTATCATAAACATTACCCCTATGAAAGAGGATCTTGTTTTCTATTTAATAATAAGAAATATTTTTAATGAAATTAAAAAAATGAACTAAATTAAATAAAACTAAAAAGAAAATTTAATGCTCGAGCCCAAATTCCAAATTTAGATACTATATGAATTTAAGTAAGGTAAACAATGTTCTAAAGATATAGATATTCAAAACACATGTCTGAATATATCCACTGAGAATGAATTAATAAACCTGTTTAACTAATTAGCACATACTCATAATCCCAACAATAATTCATATACATAATAACCACGGATGTGTCAAATAAAAAAATGAAATTGATCTAATTTATTAGCAGTAATAAACTAAATCAATTTGTAATTCCATCGACACATACTCCAGACAAGACTTTGATTTCAAAAATGAACATTCGGATACCAGTAATAATACCAAAATACTAATTGTTTGTATTAATATTGAAAGTCACAAAAATATTTTGAATAATGTATCGAAACAAAGACTTGTACAATAGTGCATAAGTTTTTCTTTTTCTTTCAAAAAAATGAACCCTCTTAATTGTATTTCCTTCATTGTTTTATATTGAAGGAATTCAAAAACGGAAATTAACTTCCATAACCATAAACGGTTATCCATTTAGAATGGGAAAATAACAAAATCATTTAATTCCCAGAACTAACTTAACTAAGTACATGAAATAAAAAACTACTAACTGTTCAATTTTAGAATTCTTCTTGGAAACTAATTTTCTCATTTCCTATATTTTCCAGGTCACACCTTTTACACCTGCATAACAAAAATGAAAAGATAGGAATTAATAAAACATAAAAATAAAAAATTAGAGTTCCTACAAAATTTGAAATTCTTTAGCTACTCTTTTATTAACTAAATTAATGAAAATAAAAACTACACTAAAAAAATGTTAAACTCGTACCAATAACTAAAACAGTTCTATCAATGAGTGTTACTGGGAAGAGTCTTGAATTCTGAATTAACAAAAATATTAACTCCTGGTGAGTTAATGTTAATTGCTTCTTTCTTTTTATCTTGTTTAGAACATGGAACCTGTGTAATACCCCAAGGCCAAGACCCTGTTGAATTGCAGTGATGTTTAATGAAGTTTATAGGCTATTGAGACAAGTATTTATAAGATGGGAGGATTATATGTTTATTAGTCTAGAGAGCCTAGATGAAAATGCCAATGAGCCTATTTTTGTATATGTGATTATGCAGATTATGAATAAAAATACATCGTTGCGTGTAGACCAACCACGAAGAAAGAGTTATGGGGGACTAAGCTCTACTAGGAAGGGAAAGGGAAGGGGATTGAGAGGATAGTAAAAGGGGGATAAGCTTGAGGGATTGACCCAAGGGAATATTATAATGTGTTTCCTAAATTACTAAAGTTTTGGAAATAAACCCAGTTATCCTAAGTTCCTTTGGGGAGAGGAATAAAATCCAAGTGGAGAGGAACGAGCTCCTGGAGAGCCAATTATTATCCAGGATGCAAGAAGATTTATGTGGGAAATTCCATTGTTGCGGGGTTCTCTCTCCTCATTCTGACCATTCTTGTCATCCCTGGTCCCATTCACTCACACAATGAGAAGGCACACAGTTAGTCCATTTATACCATTGTTGAACCCTCTTCCATCGTGAAACTCTATAATTGTTGAGTCGTCCCTTTCCTTAACCAAATTTTCTACTATAGTTACTTATTTTATTTAAGAGATGAACACAAGAAGAAGGTTTTGATGCCTATGGTTTGAAGAGGTGAGTTTTCAAGCCCGTGGGTTGAAGAAGCAGGTTTTCAGGCATGTGAGCAACTCTCTCCAGGTGAGAGAGATTGATAGGGAAGTGATTTCTCTTGGAGGGAGTCCAACAACAGCTATAGAACTTTGAGAAATCATGATCTGACCTATTGTGGAAGCCCTAGAAGGGAAGTGGATCAGATGATGGAATATGGAACAGTGAAGTTGTATAATCTCGGGGTGGGACAAACATGTGGGGAATGAGAGTTTGTGAGAAGTGGGCATAAGTAGGCTCCTTAGAGGGATTACTTCATGTGGAATTGTGAATTTTTCCATAGTATCAACCTATCCTAAGATTTCCTTTACCTTGGGTGGAGTTTAGTTCCATCTCGGGGGTGACCCATTGCTGATAGCTTGGAGAAGTGTGGTCTAAGGTTGGGAGGTTTGTGGAAGGTTTGCATGCAGTTGGTGGTCTTATCATAAAAATATAAGTACCAATCATATGTGAATTATATGTTGTGTATCGTGTGCATGTGTTATAATGTTATCAAAATTTCCTGTATATGTTACATGTATGTGTTTATTTTCACTTCTGATTGAATATGTGTGTGAATAGAATGTTTGTCTCTATTTAAATTTGCATTAGATATATGTGTGTGTGTGTGTGTGTTTTCATGTGTGTGTGTGTGTGTGTGTGTTCGTGTGCGTGTGTGTGTGAGCTCAAACAGAGCTTGCATAGCCTAGTGGCTTAAGAATGGGGTGTGTTACAATATAGTTTCAGAGTAGTTTGGTTTTGAAGTAGTGGCATGTCCCCGACCAGGGTGGTTGGGGGACGTTACAATTTTGTATCAAAGCCCATGGTCTCCACACTGAACCTATATGGGCCACGAATGTGGAATTTGGAGTCAAAATTCCACAAGGAATTGATGTACAAAGTGCCAATAGGGGGCTAGGGGAACATCTTGGTTGTGTTCAAAAGCTCAGGAGGTATAGAAGTTTGATAAACCACTGCAAACATGTAATTTGGGCCCTTGGATTTGTTTGGAAGAAGACAGACCCCCAACAACCATCATATTTGAAGAAGTTGCATGGGGGTTAAGAAAAAAATTCCTTCAGACTTCATTATCTGGTTGTTTTAAAACTATAGTAGAGAAAACTGTCGAAGTCCCAAAGTCTGAAACTAATCTAGATCATCCATTTTCTAGGGACACGTGTCCTCATATTACGAAATGTTCATAGTTCGATAGTTTGGGGGTTGTGGGGTGTTCATCAATGAAATCGTCAAATTCCTGAAGCTATGGGAAGCAGTCATCGACAGTCGGTAGTTTGGGAGTATTGTAAGTGAGAAGTCAAGAATATATCTACTGAAATTTCTAAGTCGCGAAGCATCGAAGATGACGCTAACCTATTCAGAAGTCAGTAGTTTGGTAGTTTTAAAAACTTTTCGATGAGAAGAATCATCAAAATGCCAGGTTTTCAAAGTGATGTGACATGATGATGTCACCGGGGGTGATGTGGACTCATTTGACAGCTCAGTAGTTCAAAAGGCTTGAGAAAGTGTCAATGGTAAGAAATCCTTGATGTCCCGAAGTGTCAGATATGACGTTCATGATGATGTCACCTAGGGTGATGTTGACCTACCTAGGTTTTCCATGTGTCACTCATTTTTGTACTTTTGACAGGCCCTGAGTACTGATTGGGACCTGAAATGTGTCACTCGACAGTGGCGCCATGTGTCATCATCTTGATTGGTGACAACTATACTTCATGGGCCTCGGGAGGTTAAGAAGTTTGAGAGTTCAGTGTTCAGGGAAAACTGTTGGAAGAACTTCCAAACCTTCGAAGACCTGGAGTCCCGAAGTTCCAAAGTTTTGAAGTGACATGGCTTGGTGGCATCACCTCAGGTGATGTGGACACACAATATGCATACCACATTTCAATATAGTTTTTTTCTTTTTAAAGAATGATTTTCCATTTAGATATTGACATGTGTAACCACTTAGATTGGGCCATGTGGGGCTAGATGTAACATCCACAACCACCCACACCAAGGAATTCTACATGAGAGAACACTTTTATTCTCTTTGTGGAACATACTATAACATACCCAACATCCAACTAAGCTATGCCACATAATTGTTTTGAATTGCATGCAATTAAAACATATACACACAAAAATCTTGCAAAACTATATATATATATATAACTTAAATAGACAAATACATTATGTAAATGCACAGATACATACTGGAATAATAGTAAACGTATACATGTAGCATATACAGACAATACCCATAAATATAAAGACAATTGTAACCACACATAGGTAAACCCATAAAATAAAGACATAAATAATAATGCAGCATGTAAATTTATCACACAATTGACACTTATCTTGGTAAGAATACCACCAACTGTGTGCAGACCTTTCACAAACCTCCTAGCCTTATACCACACTAATCATCACTCTCATCAGTGATTCATCCCTGAGCTAGGACTAAAATCCACTTGGGTAAAGGGATTCCTAATGAGGCCAATGGTTCATAGACAATAGAAAAGACTCTGTCACATGTGCCCACTCAAAATAACAGCCTACAGTCCCTCATTCCCCACATGCCTGTCCCACCCTAGGAAGTGTGCCCCTTCTCTGCTCAACAGTCCTTCAGCTTCCCCACTTTCTTTCCAGGCTTCAGCAATAGGTCGGACATGAAGTATCAGAGCCCTATAGCTATAGTTTAGCACCTTCAGGAAATCAATTCCCAACAATTATCTCACCCAGAGATAAAATTTCTCACGAGCCTAACAACCCACCTTTTCAATATCCCATGGGCCTGACAACTTGCCTCTTCAATATCCTACAGGCCTAACAACCCTCTTCTTTAGTCCATCTCCCAAGTTAACCAGGTACACAAAAATGTATGGCTATGGATACAAGTTCAGGTACAGTGACATGAAGGTATAGAGGATACCTCCATGAGTGTGTCAGTGATCATGTATGATTTCCTGGATGAATGAATGATGGAAGAGAATGATGGAAAATGAACTAAGTCCAAAAAATATGTATGCATGTCCCCAACTTGACACTTTTCATGTTGGGAGCTACTTGGCCCACTTGTCCCCATCCTTAGAACTTATGATAAAATAACTATCCATACTTTATGATTTAATAAATATTAATATAATATTCCTTTTTGGCTTAAGCACCCTAGATTATCCTTTTTCTTAACTTGTATCCCCCACTTTCCCTAACTAGTGGATTTTAGTCCCCCATACTCTTTTATTGTGGTCGGTTTGTGCACAACGATGTATTTTATATTAATGATGAGACATATACAAAAATAGGTGCACTGGCCTTTAACATCTAGGCTATCTATCCTAATTGAAAACATAAGCATCCTATATTATAATAACTGGCTCACTAGCCTATAAAACACATCATATACACAAAAGTTCCATGGCCTCAAAATCGTCCACACTAAAGTTGTTGTGCGTGGTATACTGAAATGTGCACACTTGATCATTTTACTGCGCAGTACATGCGTGCACTATACCATGGAATTTGCATACAAAATGATTTCAAACAGCTAACCAAATTACGTACATTTTCATTTACATTTACAACTGGGTTCATCCTAGAGATATTACAATCCCCTCCCCTTATTTATGCATTGTCCTCAGTGCATTATGTACACATATACAACAAAATTTTCAAAAATTCTCAAAAATATGTAGGTATTCTTCCCGCATTGCATCCTCATGCTCCCAAGTAGTGTCCTCAAGACCATACTAGGTCCATTGGACCTCTACAAGCCCTATGACTCGATTCCGGAGCTGGTTGATTTTTCGGTCCAGAATGCATACCGAGTGCACTTGGAAAGCGCCTTCTTGCTCCACCTGAATCACATTCCAATCAATAACATGATTAGCATCATGTATATATTTCTTAAGCAATGATACATGTAATACATTATGAACATACATAGATGCAAGAAATGCAATCGTATAAGTGACTAGACCAATCTTCTCTATGATTTCAAACGACCCACAATAGTGGGCTGCCAACTTTGAAAAATTTCCCAACTTCAGGAAACTTTTGTTGTCTTTCACTTTCAACAATACATGGTCCCCAACTTTAAATTCCCTTTGAGTTCTGCCCTTATCAACATACCTTTTCTTACTGTCTTTGGAATCCTTCAAATTTTGTTGTCTTTTTATCATTTTCTCCTCCATTTCGCTAAGTAAATATGGCCCAATCACTGCTCTTTTTGTTGGGTTATCCCAACTTACCAGTGTGTTTCACTTTCTTCCATAAAGTGCCTCAAATGGTCTCATCTTTAGATATGTTTGGTACACATTGTTATAATCAAAATCTACCAAGTGTAGGTATTCTTCCCATTTTTATGGTTTATCCATCACATACATCCTCAACATATCCTCAATCACTTGATTCACTCTCTATGTTTGCCCATCTGATTTTGGATGATAAGTTGTACTAAAATTAAAATTTGTTCCAAATCCATTAAACAATCCCTTCCAAAATTTTGAGCTAAATTTTGGATCTATGTCAAACACAATTGTCTTTGGTATAGCATGCAATCTAGAAATTTCTCTCATATAAACATCAACGATGTTGGTTGCCTTGTGAGTGAGCTTAACTGGAATAAAATGGGCAGCTTTAGTAAGCTTATCCACCACTACTATGATGGAATCATGATACTTGTTTGTTCTAGGTAGTTTGGTGATGAAATCCATTGTTACAACTTTCCATTTCCACTTAGGAATGGGTAATGGTTGTAGCAAACCAGTTGGGTGTCTATGATCAACCTTTACCTTTTGACATTCCAAACATTTGGCAATAAAATCAACAACTTCTTTCTTCATGCCTGGCCAATAATATTGGCTTTTGACAACTGCAATAGTTTTTTGATAACCTGGGTGCCCAACATAGGGTACATTATGCATTTCTCCCAATATGATATTTTTTAATTCATTAGAATTTGGTACATAAATTCTTCCCCTGCACATGAGAATTTCATCATTATCTAGCTTGTATTCTTCAATTTTCTGCTGCAAATTACCTTGCTGTAATTTTTCCACTAATTCCTTGTATTGCAAATCTAATTTGGTAGCCTCTATAATTCTATCTTTCAAATATGATTGGTACATGATAATTGTTGTAGCATGAAATTCATGCACTCTTCTATTGAGTGCATCAACCACCTTGTTCTCTTTCCCCTTCATATTCTTTATATCAAAGTCATATTCACTTAGAGATTCTAGCCATCTTCTTTGCCTAGCATTTAGAGTTGGTTGATCAAATAAATATTTCAAACCATTATGGTCTATCCTTAGCTCAAACCTTTTCCCCATGAGGTAGTGTCTCAATTTCCTCAAGGCATGCACTATGGTTGCCAACTCCAAATCATGAGTGGTATAGTTTCTTTCATGCTCCTTCAACTTCCTTGATTCATAACATACAACAAACCCATTTTGACTGAGGACTCCACCAAGTCCTTTTTTACATGCATTTGTGCATACAATGAAGTCTTCATTTGTGTCTACAATTCTTAGTATGGGAGAACTTGTTAATAAGTGTTTCAAGTGTTGGAAACTCTTTTCACAATCCAATGTCCACTGAACTTCACTCCCTTCTTTTACAAGGAAGTGATTGGGTGTGAAATCTTTGATAATCCCTCAATAAATATCCTATAGTAGCCTACAAGGCCCATGAATGATCTGACCTTTCGCACATTCTTTGGCACTAACCAATCTCTAATGGCTTCTATGTTCTCAGGATCCACTACTATCCCATCCTTTGAAATGATATGTCCAAAATAATGAATTTGCTTCTGATAAAATGAGCACTTTCTCAATTTGGCATATAACTGATGTTCCCTTAATACTTGAAACACCATCCTCAAAATATGGTCATTCTCTTCTTCTAACTTAGAATATACAAGGATGTCATCCAAAAATACAATGACAAACTTGTCTAAATATTGTTAGAAAACACCAATCATTAAGCACATGAAAACAATTGGTGCACTAGACAACCCAAATGGCACCACTTTGAAATCATAATGACCATACCTTGTGCTGAAGGTGGTATTGTTGACATATTCGTCTTTAATCCTTCAATTGATCAAAGAGATCATCAATCCTTGGCAGAGGATACTTGTTCTTTACAGTCACTTTATTCAATTGTCTGAAATCAATGCACAATCTTAATGTCCCATCTTTCTTCTTCACAAATAAGACCAGGTCACCCCAAGGTGACACACTTGGGTGTATATACCCCTTCTTCAAAAGTTATTTAAGATGCATTTGCAACTCCTTCATATCTAGTGTACTCATTCTGTAAGGAGTCTTTGACACTAGAGCTACTACAGGAATTAAATTTATAGAGAAATCAATATCTCTCTTTGGGGGTAGTCCTCGTACCTCCTTGTACACATCTTCAAAATATTCTAGGACTTCATGATCTTCCAAATTTGGCATCTTATCTTTAGGTGTCTCTTCCATATGAGCTGCAAATATTTGACACTCGTTTCTGTAACATTTCTTCAGCTTCAATGTTGAAATTTCTTTGATGGTCACTGCCCCAGGAATTCCCTGCACTTTCTTTAGGTTCCCTTCCTCATGCATGCAAGTAAATTCCCATGTCCTCCACTGTTTCATATTCTTTTACATTGTGAATAGTCCTCACTTTTTCACCTCTGTGAGGACAATCTCTGAACATATGATCTCCTTTACAACCCCAACATTGAATAGGTGATTTCCTTGGCCTTTGACCCCCTGCCTCAATCGTTATGGGTTCTATGAAAGTTGGTTTCCCCTACGGATTATTTTTGAAGAATGGTGGCTTAGTTCCCTTCTTCCTCTAATCCATATTTAATTTATTTTTGTCTTCCCAATCTTTTTGGAAAGTTGGCCTTGGTGTTTGCTGATCATATAGGAATTTACCTTGCCTTATGGTCTCTTCCAATGTCTTGGGATGATCATACTATATTTTGTCACTGATGAATGATGGCAACCCACTCAAATACCTTTTAATATTAATTGTCTCATCCTTGATGAAAGATACATACTTCAATAGTTCTAAAAACCTTCTTTCATATTCATCTATGGTCATACTCCCAAGCTTGAGTTCAAAGAACTCTTTCATTTTCATCTCATAGTATCTCTTAGTCAAGTATTTCTTCTAAAAATACTTTTTGAATTCACTCCAAGTAACACTCTTATATTTAATGTGTTGCACCTACACAATATGATTCCACCACATGGATGCCTTTCCCTTGAGTTGATAGATGGAAATTCTACCTTGTTCATGACAATAATAATTATACTTGATTGAAATGCTTTCTCATTCCATGACTATGTCTCTGCATATTCATCCTTCTTGTGCTCCTGCATCAAATGTGGGAGGTTTGATTTTGTTCATTTCTCCTTGTAACTCATCCAACCAAGACCTCTTATGCTTCTTGACAAGGGATGGACTTGAGTTTATGTGTTCTCTCTTATTGGAATACCTCGAGGATTGAAAATGATGTCTTCTAGAACTTCTTGTTATTATTTTATCATCAGGATACATGTGACTTCCATATTTTCTTGAGCCACTCTCCTTATCCAATTTATTTTCCATTTTGTTCAAACTCTGCATTAACTTCATGTTGATCATCTTGTTATCTCCTTGGCTCTCATTAGCCTTTCATTATCTTCTTTATGGATTTGGAAATCCCTATGCAAATTTTTAACGGTCTCTACCATGTTCATGTTTCATCCCTTCCTTCTCCATGTCCATTTGGGTTTGTTGCTTCAATGCCAAATGGACATCCATCCATATGATCTCATATTCACAGTGTTAAGTCCTATGTGCATCTTCATTACTCTAGACTACTGCATTGATCATGAGGATTTGATCTAGTTATTTATTAACTCTACAAAATGTACAATAGACAAAACTTTCTGTCCCGGGTTGGCCGTTCATCAATTTCATGAAAATATATGAATCATTTTGGTTCATTAATATCTCATAATTCTTTCTTCTCATTTCTGAGAAAAATTGAATGCCAGATCAATTTTTAAGATTTGAATATTATATTTATCCAAGACCTTTCAATGCATATTTCGAGTCTTCCAATTGTAGGTCTTGATAAAAATTTATTGTTGTATGGTCATGTATTAAGGAATAAAGCGAAGATTAAAGAAGAATAAATACAAAGTATGGAGTGCCTGAAGCACACAAATTGAGGAAGGGTCAAAGTGGTTAAAGAAGAATTGAGAAGGAACAAATTAAAGCAAACATTTGAGAGAATATCAAAGGGTACAAAGAAACAAAGAAGATAGATCATTAGTTGAAGTTAAGAGAAGGAGGAGAGAGACACTAATTGGTGATTTGGAGCACATTACAAAGAAGAAGAAATAACAGATCAACAAAGTCCTTAAAATGTGGGTTATGTGGACCTAGGGTTTTGGCACCCTAGGGTTCACAGCACCTGGACTTCTTTCTAGGGTTTCTAAGAGTCATGGAATGATAAATAAAGGTCTAGAAGGAGTTGAGAGAGAGGGTGATAGTGAGGTTGAGATGTAAAAGTGTTGATGTCTTAGAGAATTCTTGTATTTTGGGTCTTGATATGGGTGCGAATATCGACTCTAAATCTAGGTGTCTTAGAGGAAGTTGGGAGATAAAGAGAGGAGAGAAGGATCTAAAGTTGAGTGTGCATGTAGAACTGTATATTTTTGTTTATTTTATCAATAAACCACAGGTTAAATGGACATAGCCCTAGGGAGAGGGTGAACCATGTAAATGTGTTGATCCATGTGGTTAATGATTTGTTATTTACTATCGGTTATAATTTTATTTCACAGTTATTTTTCCTATTGAAGATAAGAGGATATAACTAACTTCATGGATTTAAGCATAATATTTTTAAGAATATCTAGGTTATCTTACGTTGTTGTTTAGCAATCATGTGCATTTCCTCCAGTTGTAGATACCTATGTCATGCAACCCCCCTATAGCTACTCTGGGTGAGACTTCCTTCGCATTAGTATGGTGTTTCTGATAGGGATGGTAGTTAGGGTTTGTTAGTGCGCTGTAGATTTGAACCTTGGGTCTTCCTATGCCAACAAATGGTTCTCTTGTCGGTAGAGATATTCTTGGAATGTAAAGGTGGTTTCCATCGAAGGCAAAAATTCATAAGTGGATAGAATAAAAAGGGACACCCGTCAAAGCTTCGAACAAGAACCCTATAATTGATCGAAGATTGGTTGGGAAGGTATATCATTCTTGATGTACACAAGATTTTGTTTCGAGGAAGTTCATAAGGAGTTGTCTGATGAGACATCAGACTAGTAGACAGCGATATTGAAATCAAATCTGAATACTGTGGTCTGGATGATGGCATTGATTAAGAAAGTCAATAAAATTGACAACATTGTATCAAGAATTGGATGGATATAAGTTTTGACATCACTATTGGAGGGTATATTACTAAATTTTCTATTGTGATTGGAATCATATATCAGGAAGTTATTTCTTCAAGTTCCTAGAGGAAAGTTGCACTTTTTGAAGTTGAAGATTAATATGCTATTGCATGAGAAAAATATATTGAATATACAGTAATCGGTTGGATTTTAAAGCTAATGTTCAGAATTCAGACAACGACGATTGACACAAAGGCTAGACACACATGTAGTGGGAGATTATTTAGAAATATTTCTCTCACAGACACATTTAGGAAGTGGGATTCACAGACCCATTGGCACAAGATAAACATTACTATAGTGGAGAAGAAGCAGGATGATCAGGCGAAGAGTATTTAGAGTTTGCAAGAAAATAGGAAGTAGTATTTGAAGAACTATGAGAAAGAACAAGGAACCTTAGGTGCCGCCCTCTTGTGAATTAAGTATTGCCTCCTCATGTTGTTTTAAGCAGGCACTAAAGTAACCAAAGTAACTAGGTATAGAAATCGAGCACTCAAGTCACTGTCCTGTAGTTTATTAGGAATCAGTCATGAAACCAAAGGAAATCATTAAATGAGATAAAATGAGGTTACCAATTTTCAAGCGACATGGATATGAGGATCTTGACCATCACTAGTTATTATGCGAAGCTGTATGGAGCAATAAGCAAGTCAAACCCGAAGGCTGTTAAAGAAGCTTCAGTTTAGTACTACCTTGAGGACGTGCATTGAGCTGGTATATGAAGTTTGTTTCGGGATCTGTACAACCTAAATCGTTGAATGACATTAAGAATGTGTTTAGTGCAGAGTTCAAGAATCCTAATTCAGAGTGTCCTTGATGCATTCTGAGAGTTGAAGTAAATCAAAGAAGAAGGTGATTAGCCAGACTTTGTTTGGGAATTTGATTAGAGGTTTAGGACCTTGACACATGCCATATAATTTTTTAGATCCCAGATGAGCAGAGCAAAGAATGGTTCATCGTTTCCCTCTTACAACACATCAAAGTCCCTCTGATGAAATAGAAGGAGTCACTTAAGTAAAATTTGAAGCAGATATTTCCATGAAACTAGAAGCAACCCATGTAGGAGAATCTAGTCGAGGTATGAGTGATTTTTGAATCAATTAACTAGTTTTTCTTCTGTGAGGTTGAAGACATGAAGAAAGACAAATGAAAAGAGAAAAGATAAGACATATGGTGTATCAGATGTAAAGTAGAGGGATATGAAAAAGAGCATTTTCCTTTATTTAGCAATGAGTGCCAGCCTCTGGAACCCCACAACCCTTTGAAGTAGGCTACTTTACCATGGTGTGAGGTATGTAGAACTAGACATCGCCCTGGTGAATCTTATTATATGCATAAATATGTCAAGACACCCATAATCTTTATTGTACATTATGTAAATGTGAAGCATAATGAGAATGATTGTAGGGATTATTATCTCATGCATGAAAGGTCAAAGGATGCATATAGAATTCAAGGAGAATTACAACAAGAGGCAATGTTCCACAATTCAACTCCCAAAGAAGAGGAAACTTCAACCCTACTAGTGGATTTAGAGGAAGAGGAAAAGGATGAGGAAGAGGTATGGGTCAAGGACGAGGTTAGATCATTTTTTATAATTTCAACTTTGAACAGGTCATTTTGGAAAGGGATTGTTAGAAGGCTTGTGCTACTTGCATCTATTGTAATTCATTTGACCATGTCATTAAATACTTTCCAATATTGTTAGCTAAAAAGTATAGGAAAGACGAGTTGGAAACCAACAAGTCCAACTAGTATCAGTTGAACCTACATATTAGGAACCTAGAGTCATTATTACTAGAGGAGGCGTTGTCAGGAGTAGGGTGACTCAGGGAAATATCTGGTCGTTCGAGGGGATAGGGCTAAGCTTTAGAGAAAGTGCCATTGTTTGATCCAAGGAAAGAAAAGCATACTTTTGAAGAAGCGAGAAGAGAATTTGTAGGTGAATAGGCTCCTTCATCAAGGGTACAACTAGAAGTAAGGGAATGTGAAATGCCTCCATCATTTGATAATTCTTCCCCACCTAAGCAAGGAAAAGAGGTAAGGAGGTTGGACTTCTTGTATACTTGTATTAATTTTATTAAATATGAAAAGTTGTGCAGGAAATAAAACACATGATAAGATAGTATGAAATTGGAAGGTAAGATCCTCTGTTAATTAGAGTTGTGAATCAAGTATCTAGAAAAGGAGGACAAGTAAGGGAACCACACCTTAGTGCTCATATTGGAGACTATGACATGGACTATGTTGTACTCGACCTAGGATCATAAGTAAATGTTGTAATGAAGCAGACTTTGGTATTGATGGGAAAACCAACATTGATTTACTCTCCTAGTAGGCTCAGGATGGCTAATAAGAAAGTGGTGAGCCCCTTTGGAAGACTAGAGAATGTCCACAGGGACATTGATGAGTGAGGACATTTGCATACTTCAAAGTGATTGAGATTGTTGATGATAGTTGTTTGTATCATGTGTTGTTGGGTATTGATTGGGATTCGAAAATTCTACTGTTGTTGACTTGAAAAAGAAAAGAATGACATTTGAATGTGATGTCCCTTAGGGTCATTGCACCTCTTAGACAATGAATTTGTGAGGATACACATAAACTATTAGAGAAGAAGACCATGCCTATGAGTTAGAGAACATCTATAAATTGAAAGCAAGACAATAAGAAATCCTGTGGATAAAATCCGAGTTGGTGAAGTGAAAGTGCATGCTCATCAGATTTGGAAGAAGCATTGGAGAATTGGTAGAACATAATGTATGAAGTCTCTCACGATGGAGGTGTGGAAGATTGACTAAGGCAGTTCGCTGGATTAGCACATGATAAGTATCTTCCTACATTTGATGGACTCAATAATTTAAAGACATTTCTATTTTAATTTGAATGAATTGTACAGTGTCCTATGAAGGAGTTGTTGGCACTAGATGAAGTACCAGAAAGAAACACGAGCTAGATGGTGGGAACACACAAGAAGAAAAATTATGGAGTGGGTACAATGTCGCACCTTGTTGACAATGCTCTTTTAAGACCAAGATGAAGGTTGTGAAGTTCCATAAATAGGTCAGGTTTCCCAAAGAACCATGTGTGAAGTTGTGAGGAAGCTTGGAGAAACATTCCTAAAGAACGGTGGGTACATAAGTTCATTAACACCTTAGATACTACACCTATCAAGCTGTATATTCAAGAAGAGTTGTGCTTAGTCACTACAGATTGGTATGGTACAACCCAAAACTTTATAGCTACGTTCCTATTTGAAAGTTGGTACCCTAGAGTAGATTAGGATTTACAAATTGTAATATATAAGGTCTTTGAGGAGGCACCTAATCCCCCTCTTGAACAAGAATAAGATGAATTTACTCTTCATTGGTTAATGGTTATTTATAATATTATTAATATTGATGATGATGATGACCCTAGGAATGTAGTATTTGGCTGAAGGACAAAGAGATATAGAAGGGCTAGGGATTGAATTATCTTTTGTTGGGAAACCTATTAAAATTAATAAAGTTAATATTAGAAAAGAGCAAGCACCTAAGGCAGAAAATGTTGGAACTATTGGGATGATGCTACTATTAGTAATATTCTGAGAACTACATGAGTATGATTAATTTTTTTCCAATCAAGTTCACTGATATGAAGGGCGTAAAAGGGCCCATGGGAGAAATGAAGATTCCTATGAAGAGAGTGAGTACAAGACATCAAGTGAAGGCCTTACATCTTTGAATCCCAAATTACAAGTAGAGAAAGTTAAAGACTAAATTATATATAGAGATGTTGGAGGCGGGGAATTATGGAACTTGTTGAAGTATATGAATGGATCAACCCTATGATGCTCCAAGATAACAAGAAAGGACAAATCAAAATATGTGTAGATCTAATGGGGAATTGAATGATGCATGTTTACATGATCATTTACTACACCTTTTATTGATGAAGTTCTAGATATTGTAGGAGGACAACAAAGAAGTTTATTCATTGGCAATTGGATTTTCGGTATCTGAGATCATAATTACTAGGAGGACAAACATAAGACTACATTTGCAATAGAATGGGGTTCCTTCCCAGTACATTGTGATGCCTTTTGGTTTGAAAAAAATGCACTATACATCTTTTTCGAGTGAGTAATTCGATGCATTTAGGAATTTTATATGTTTTTGGAGGCATGCTTTGATGACTAGAATACATTTTTAGTCTACTGAAGATCATATTGAATGTTTGATAGTAATGTTGGATAAGGTCAGGAAATGTCATATTTCCGGAGCTTGAATAAGTGTATTTTATTTTCATCTTTTTGGGTGTTGTTGGGACACATTGTGTGGGACACCTATAGAGGGGCCAATATATTAAAGAAGGATAGTAGAGTTTAAATCGACGGGGAATTCCAGAGCTTCGACACATTAAAGGAGAAAATGGTCACTTTGTGCCTATTTTGGTTTCAGTTAGGTAAAAGCAATTCCATGTTCATGTTGATTCTTCATCCATTACATTAGGATCATTTTAGCATATTAGGAGTCTGGAATATTGACCACCTATAGCATTTTCTAAGCGGAAGATTTCTGCATATGAAGTAATTATACTATCTGGCGAAGAGAGGCTTAGGTATAGACATATGCACTACATAAGTTTTAGACACTACATTGGGGGACATTTTAAGATGTTTATTGATCATTCTTCATTGGAAGTACTTAGTCAACAACCAGAGTTTTGGAAGAATAGCACATATGGATAATACATATTCGAGGTATGACTTTGAGATAGTGTGGTCAAATAGGAAGAATGAATAAGGACGACCCTTATCTAAGTTCAGAACATGGAGAGGAGGAACCTACTAGTTTGGATGATACAATACCATATGCATAGTTATTGGCCATCAAGAAAGTTGATGATCACTTCGTTGAGATAGTCCAGTTCATATCCACAAGCATGGCACCTAAGGAACTGGTATTGAGGAAGAAATGCTTGGTAGTCCAGCTGCACATTTCAACTTATAGTTGTACAATTATATAATATGGGACTATATGAGATCTTAAGAAGATGTATTATGGATTCATAAAGACCATTGATCCTTATAGAACATGAAGAATGCAAAGAGGACATTATGTAGGGAAAGGAAATAGTGCAAAAGGTTCAGTGGCCTCTAATTGGCCCACTTTTCATAAGGATGCTAAGGAATACCACATATCTTGCGATGTATTTCAAAGAATGAGGAATCCTTCTAGAAGGGATCAGATGCCTTTAGAATCTCAGTTAACTTTGAAAGAATTTGAGAAATGGGCTATTGACTTTTGTGGGACCTATCAAACCACAGGGAAATCACACATGAGCAAGGTATATCATAACTGCTACAAAGTATTTGACTAGATATGGGCATAAGAAGAAGCGGATTAAAAGTAGTGCAACTACATATATGGTTCATCTTCGGATATCATAACCATGTTGGATGCCCAAATAATATCACTTATGATGATCAGGCACACACTTCATTATAAAACCTTGACTTAGGGTTCAGTTCACCATCAAAGAGAACACCATACCACCCTTAGGGGAATGAATGCAGTCCCAGAATTTCAATAATATAATGGAGACAATCTTGACTCGTTGCAATGTTAACAAAGAAGATTGGGATCTAAGAATTCCAGCATTGTTATGGGCTTATCAAACTACTTACAAAAAAGTTAACAAGGTAGACTCCCTTCAAGTTGGTTTATGGCCTCGAAGCAGTGGTACCTATAGAATATTTTGTTCCTAGTTTAAGAATTACAACAATTACAGGTATGGATGACACAGGAAATGTTCAAGACATGCTGGAATGCGATTGATGGAGACCTAGAAGAGCGAGGTTCATTTACAAGATTTCATGGTAGGTACAAAAGAAAGATAAAAAGTCTTACCATGATAAAAATATCAAGAAGAAATCATTTAATCAAGGATATTTGGTATTGGTTTATGAAAACAAGTTCATGAAGAATCCAGGGAAGTTAGGACACATTGGCTTGGGTCATTTGAAGTTGCCTATGTTACAAAGGTGGGTACACTTGCAGGTTGAAGACTCTTAATGGATAATGGATGGATGGTTTAGTGAATGGGATCCAATTGAAGTTGTGATGACGACTTCCACGTCACGACTCTCAATACAAAATCAAGGAAGAAGGGTATATGTGTCGAGGTGCAGTTGAAGTGGGTGCAGGATACAAAAATATAATCTACATAAAGATAGGGAGGGACATAGAGAAAGCACAAGTTTCTCTACATAGTCTACAGTCAAAGAGAAGTAATACGGAGGCTCAGCCACATGGTGACTGGGGATGAGTCACATGTCAGTGTAGGGGACCTATTGGCCCTTAATCATGTATTAAAAAAGAAAGAAAATATTAAAGAATAAGAAAAAAAATTATGAAGTGCATGGAAGACACACAAACCAAGGAAGGAATTGAAGTGGTTAAAGAAGAATAAAGGAAGGAACAAAGTAAAAGAAAGAAACAAGCCTTTGAGAGAGAGAGATCAAGGGAGACAAAGAGAGCAAAGAGATAGATTGTGGAAATTCATCCAGAGTGGAAGACACTAATGGGTGCTTTGGAGAACCTCATGGAAAGAAGAAGAACATGTCATTAGAGTCCTTAAAATCGCAGTATGTGGACCCTGGAGCTTTGGCACCTAGGCTTTTTGTACCTAGGGTTTTACTTTGGACTTTGTTCTAGGGTTTCTAGAGTCATGGAATGATAAATAGGGTCTAGAAGAGTTGAGAGGGAGGTTATAGTGAGGTTGATATGTAAAAGTGTTATGTCTTAGAGAATTCTTGTATTTTGGGTCTTCAACTAGGTGTGAAGATTGACTCTTGGCCCAGGTGTGTAGAGGAGAGGAGATAAATAGGAGAGAGAGAGAAGGATGTGGTTGTGTTACACATTATTTTGATCACACTAGTGATGTTCTACAACACGTGTTCAGGCTTCCCAAAGAACCTTTCTTCATGAGAAAAGTGGCGAGCTCCCTCTTCAACAAAACTTGTTTTAGAAGGTCGTCATGATCCGACCATAGGTATAGTGAAAAAATGCACGATTTTTCCACAGGAGCTATCATAAGAAGTTTCTTCGCAGCGTTCCACAGTTTGCACTATAGCCAAAGTGCAGTGGCGTTGGAAGAATGAGAAAAGGGATGAAGTTCATGAAAGTTCTAGAAGGATATCTTCTAGAAAAAATGAGTAAGCATCTATGGTTGGGATCCTACTCACTTCGTTGGGATCATCTAATCTATTTAACAACTCTCTCTCCTATATAATGATGGATTTCTCGCTGGAAAAGGCTAAGCAAGAGAAATGAGGATCAAACCATGAATTAATATGAAGGAATAGGATGAGAATTGTGTGAGTGATTCTATCTCAATTGATGCTTGGGGTCTTCATCTTTCCATCAAGTTATTGTGGATCCTCTTCTGCAAAATTAATGGAGCAAGTGTGTGTGTTGGATAAAGGGGCTTGAAAGGAAACTTGCAACATCAAAGCTATTTGGTTGTATCTTCCACTTTTAAGATATAATGCAGGCATGTTTATTTCCCGTCATTCTCATTTTATTACATGACTCCTTGATCACATCTGTAAGTTTTCATTGATATACTATTGTTACTTTCCACTTTGGTTGGTTTGTGTTTCATTGCGGATCCAATATCACAAGAGGCTTGTGAGTGACATGAACAAAAATATATAAGAATATTCAAGGTATGTCTTTCATCTCTTGTTTGATAGTAAAGTCAATGATTAAATCTTAGGGAAAAGCATCATGTCCTATTTTGTTTTGTTTTAGATCAGGTGGATCTAGGGAGATCGGTTATATGCATTCACCGATTTATCCAATAACAAAAGTGGTGACCCGTCATAGGGGTACAACTTGTTTATTTTCTCTTCCATTTTCCTTTAGCCTACCTATTTAATTTTAAAAACAATATATAGATGCATGGGGGATCCATCCAGGACTCTCTATGAATCAAAGTTCATTTAGACTCTTTGTATTTTTTCCAATTTTCTTTTGTTTGTAGGAATTTTCGCACTATATTCTATATGCAACCTGTGGAAACCTTAGATTGTCACACACTGACTGTTTATAACAGTGTGGAATCTCCGCATCCTACCCATATCTAGCCTACGGAAACCCAAAATCATCACATTGTACCTTACTTTTGGGTTGCGACATCTCCTATAGAATTTTTGGATTAGATCTTTTTTTTTTTATGCCCAGTTTTGATTTGATCACCTCGGAAGAAATTTTAGTGCCAGTACTTGACTGTTTTCTGAGTGTAACACTTCTCATTGATTGGTTTTAAGGGATTGAAATCCCTTATTCATCATTTACAAGTTTTTACTTCTTACTTTTTTAACAAGGACATAATCTCTTGATTTAAAAATGAGTGTTTGATTAAAAGTCTTTGATTTGATTTAAAGTTTTGGATTGTTTTACATTTTATGGATTGCTTGTTGATTGGAAAAGTGGTACATTTCTGCATTTATAAACACTTTCTCCCTTATCTTCATTCTATCACTTTGTTTAAATTTTTGTTTTGGGTATTTTTTTGAGTGTATCGATTTTCTTTGATTACTTTTCCTTTCTTCATTATATCTCTATTTTGGTTTTGGAAAGGAAGAATTAAAGTCATCTATTCTTTGTATTAATCATTCATAAGAGAAAAAATTGCATTCAATTTTGTTTTTTACAAAGAAGACAGTGGAAATTTCATTGTTTATTAGTTGTTTGAAATTGTGTTCATTCAAGAAAAATTATATTTTGTAGCTTGGGCAAATTTCGAAGAAATATTTTCTCCCTCGTAATTAGAGTTCATTGAACTGAAACATTGCATCATCCATCTCTTTTTGCATATTATTGGGTGAAGGTATCATACAACGTTTGTTTCATCACCCTCTCCCTCTTATTAATAAACAACGACCTCTAAAATACTACACAATTTTAAAATTTATTTGTAACTTTTATTTTCTAGAAACTCTTTCCACCAACATTAGCTAGGCTAGCACTCTGGAATAGGTTGAGGCACACTCTCTAAAGCATAAAACACATTGTAGCATCTTTATTAGAGTGTTCAAATCCTCTTACAGCTTTATTTTGTCCTAGGAAGCCCTTCTCACACAGGGTCAAACATGAGGATGCATTAAGGATGGCAAAGTTACTCACCCTGCTTATTTGGTCTTGGTGTAGAGATTGCATGTATTATGGGGGTCACTTGAAGGTATATCCATAATTATGAATGGAATCATCTCGACTTTATTTAGGGATAGATACCTTGCGCTTGCGCGTGGATTGAATTGTCCATTGTTTCCCCGGGAATCACTATTGTTCTTGGTAACATAGTAGCCTATTTTTTCAGGGTCTTACACTAGGTGACTATGGAGGGGAAAATATTCACGGTACCTGGAATTGACGTTGGCCGGACTCACTCGAGCTCCTTGGAGGGTATACCCATGATTATGTGGGATCTTGCACCCGGGGTGTAAGAAGTGTTGTTAAGTAAGTCATAGAAACATAAATTTCCAGCTGCTCTATCCTAGCCCCTTCTTGTTTTGACTTCTAGCGTTGGATTTCATCACCAACTAGTAACTTCAAAATAAAGAGGCTTTCTTGGTTTGATTTCTAGATTTTATTATTAGCGAGTGTTGTTTGTTTCCATTAGTTGGCCATATATTTTTCCATAAAATATATGGTTGACAACATCGACTTTCCTCGTTGTTCACATAGGATGCAAGGACTACCCACGAAAGATCCAGAGGGTTACCAACCTTTGCCTACCAATCCACTAGATGGCTCTCAGTGACGGTCGGGACAAGTAACCTCACCCAGGTAGAAGGTTCTACCTCTTTAAGAAGTTCCAAGTTGTTATGATTCTCTAGAGGCTACTGCATCCCTCCTGGATACTAGAGATGTATTCTACGGATGAATTCATTAGAAGAACTTGTTGTTGAAACTTATGGAATATGTTAGGATCCCATATAGGCTCTGGGGCCCAAAATACCCTTTGGACTACCCACATATTTAGAATCCCTCCTCGCAAGGTCTAGGACCTTTACGGATCAGGGGCAGGTGATGATACATGTATCATATCACAATTTCCCGACATGTCTGTTACCTACACGATACATTTAGATCATTTTGTTGGTACAACTAGAAACATAACCGTCATTCCAGACACATAGTCAATTGGTCCTAACTCAACTTTTTCTCTCTAGATGGCCCGGTATACTATGGTCCCACAAGGTATGATTATTTCCTATTGGCACACCACTCTCATCTATACCTATCTTGTCACTTCCTCACGGGTATCGTGCTTTGAATCCTTCCACTACTATCCCTACCTAGGTTCCATCATGAGGTTTTGGAATTTTTGTTCCACACAGGTACAATGTTGTTCAATTTTTTCCTACACCTTCGGGTCCTCTATGGAGGGTATTATCCACCTTTTCCTGGAGGATCTAATTGTCCTGGCCCTAGTGGCTCAATCCAATTGGAAGCACCTATCATCCATTAACCAGTTTGCAATGATTCCGTTGGAGGAAATTTCACTTGGAGGACAACCTCCACTTGGAGGACAACCTTAGGTTGGACTCTATAACCCACTATATGGACATAACACATCGGGATCACTAGCCCAAATTTGTAACCTTCTTGCCCAAAGAAATCTACAGTCATCTAGGGGTAAACAACCTCAAGTCACCTCTTTTGTTCCCCATCCCTCACAGCTGGGGCAACATATCCCTAGTTCTTTAAATCCTGCACAGAGTGCGAACATTGATCTAGGGTCCTTTTCAAGGTATTTCCAACCAACCAACCCTATAGGTTATATGCCTCCAAATCCTCAGCGGAAGAATCTGTCCGGGGACTCTCCAGTACATCTGAGGACTTATAGCTTACCCATCTAGGATGTTAGTAAATTAATCTTTCATTTTATACATACACAACAACAACTTCATTTTAGCATAATTTCATTTATTTTCATTTACACAATTCTTCTACATTTTCTCAATGATAAATCTAGATAACATGATGAGATAAGTAATATTTTAACTCTATGATTTAGAACTTGAAACAAAGTATATATAAAATATCAATAACCAAATACCAAGAAGATACATCCTCCTTGGTTATTGAGCTCATCGGTTGTAATGTAGTCACGGGTGATTCCAAGCATTCTTTTCCCACTTTCCCGTAGTGAAACAATGGAATCCTCCTTGCCAACTAGGAGCCTAGCCGGCTTCCCAGATCCAAGAAACAACTGGGTTCTTGGCCCTCCGTGCCTGTGAATCCAAGAATAGCAAAGCACAAATGTTCAAAGAAAACTATCACAAAATTATAATATCTTCAAGAATTTCACAACCTCTCATCATGCTCAAAACCTCCCATCCTCTCCTCCCTCACCGCTTCCTCCTCTATTTATCAAGTTTCCATACACCTTCCCCAAGTCTCTCAACCACCCTCATTGTATCCATCAACCTCCCTTATCTAGATTTTTGGAAAGAGATTAAATAAAACTAAAATATAAAATGACTTGCATTAAACAGCAATAAATAAAATTGAAGTATTTCTTCTCATGCTAGCTAATAAATGTAATATGACAATTTTCCCCAAAATGTACATAAGACCCCACCATGCTCATTTAATTCATCATACCCACCATATATCAAAGTCAATAAGGTATTTAATGCTTTTAGATATTTTGTATGCAATATAATTTACATATTCAATAAACATTCAGTTAAATAGTGTAATTTACTTTAATAATTAATACATGAATTAATTGTGTACTAGTGTACATGGGTAGGGTATGTGTGTGTGTAGCTAGCGGACACATACCTCATGTGTGTACTAATGATAAACAATCATTTCCCCTAGTACATAGTTCCTATATGATCACAAGACATGTAGGATAACGGATCAAGTAATGCATCATTTGTAGTAAGTAGCGAACAAGAATTACACCAATTCATGAATGACTCATTATCACATGAAATATCAATAGGAGAATCAAGGGTTTTAAACATGGTAGGAACCAAATTGAGTAAACAATAGTGGCATCACTAATCTCCAATCAGTATTCTCAACTAACATGAGCATCCTTCCTTCCTAACCTACTTCCCATCTTCCATCCTATCCTTTCCTCACAGTTGGACTAAGTTGGGCATCAGCTATATTGACCTAACTCAGGATAGAACCCATAGCGAAGTGTCATACATCTCGATAAGCTTCCCCAACAAGAAGCAGCTAGAGTTTCCATCACCGTCTGGGGGTGTGACTTCAAACATCCACTCCCATGACTCTGGGTTTTGAAGGGATAAATGGTGGGAAATGCCTCCACCTCCTCTCATGGGAATTGGGGTCAACCTGACTAGAGTCGTCATCCACCGTCTAGAGTGATGAATTCACACATACCTCCCACAACTCTAGGTTTTGGAGAGGGTAAGCGGTGGGAAATACCTCCACCTGTCCTCATAGAACTAGGGTCAGCACCCCACATCAAGCCATATTGTGCAACTATTGTTCTTACAATCACATCATCAAACATCCACTCTAGGTAGAGTTGTGCATCCCATCAAAACCACACTTACCATAGATCATGGTAATATTCTGAATCATAGCAAATAGTAAGTACAAATTATATCATACAATATCTTCTTGATGTCTATATGACTTGTCAGTTACATCAATACTATAGTCATTTGGCTTTCACATAGCTCATCATCCTATAGGTTAGTTCACCAATAACACATATTGATCGGATACATCCTGGGGTTATATAGAGATCCATATTTTGCATTGTAGCTCAATTAAAATGTATTCCTATTTACATCATGCATTGCATCTATTAGCACATTCACAACATAACTTGAATTGGTATACATGTGTTGAACTTACCCATTTTAATTTTTCATGTTTAAATGATCAAGTAACTATCTTTTTCATGAAGAATATATCATGTAACATACAAATAGGTCTTTATGTACACATCTCAATGTCTAAACAAGTCTAACTAGGCTCCAAATGAATGCTAAACTTTTGATTATTAATATTAGTAAACAACAATGTTCTAACTACCCTAAGGTCAAAATATGGAATTACATACACCCACCCTTCAAGAACTTAGTCCAGGAAGTTATGATCATTCACAATATAGGGAGGAATTTATGACTGGCTTCTATTTATCTTTCTCAATATCAAACAGCAGGTTATAGTGGTCTCATTGGACAATGACTTGATTAAAATATGTCGAGGCAATTAATATATTGATTGAAACTATGTCTATTTAGTATTAGGCTGCCTATGTCTTGTCTATTTTATTACCATTGGTAATTAAATCAATGAAAGTACATGTTTCTCTTGTAGATTTATTCTTCTAAGTTTCATATAGGAGCCTTGTATTTAGAGTATAGTCTATTGGTTTGGTCGCCAGTTAGAACCTTAGCTTCTCATCATTTATTTAGTTAAGTGAATCTTATATTGAGTTCAATAATATATTTACATATGTCATATACAATCCCACCTTGGATATCTTGATAATTATAAACAATCATAATTGACTATGATTATTACTCTAGTTTGAAAATACATATTCCATCACTCATGAGATTGGCACATAAAAGTTTGAACCATGCTTAGGAACATAGACTAAGATAATGCTAATTGATTTCTATGTGATGTCGTCACTTTATGGTTTACTTGGTCATTTACCTCAATCTCACTTTCCTCTTAAGTCATAAAGTTATATCTCAACCAAGTTAAATGTTCGGTATAGGATTATCTTCATCATAGTCAAGGAAATCAAGATTTCTATCAACAATCCACTATTATAAAAGTGTCTAAATTTAAAGAGCACCACGTTGACACGTCAGCTAGTAAACATTTTTATTTCAAGAATAAATTTACTATAAGGTTTCATTCCAAAATATTTAGTCACTTATCCTTAAGTGAAGTATTCTCTTCTCACCATTGTACTTCGTATCCCTCAAAATTGGTGTAATTTTCAAAGCATAGATAGTATTATTATTATTTTTTTATTTTTCAATCGGTAATGTTTTCTCTACTCACTTTGATCCAATCAAAGTAGTATTTCCACCACTAAATAATATAAAACATTTTTCATAGGACCTGGGTTTTGGGTTGAGTTAAATAATTTGATATGAGGAATTGCTCCAGATTAAATCACGTTTGTATTTGTGTGTTGTAAATAGGCAAAATGAAATTCAAAACCAATGCAAATCAAAGGAAATTAAAAAATGTAAGAACATAACAAAATTCACTTTCAACAAAAGGAATTAAACTAAGACTTTTTATATTCAAATTTCAAGCTAGAGATAAAATAGTTCTTTACAACTTTAATTTTAATTAAAATATGACAGAAATTGGAATTTCAAGCTAGAGATAAAAATAGGTCTTTATAACTTTAATTTAATTAAAGGTTATTATGGATTTGCAAGCATAATGCTTCAACTCTCTGTAATTTCAGTTTCAATTGTACTAAAGTTGCCATAATCATTTGATGAAACTTTAGACAATACATTTGTAATGGTTGTAGTCACTAAAACAAACTGAAAACCTTTATCACCAGACTTTATAGTATGGTTTCGCAATGGATTTAGAAACTTGTGAAGGTCAGGTCCAAAGCCATGATCAAACATCTTGTATGTTTTATCTAACACCTAGGACAATCTCATAATATTGTGTGATGCGTATGCTCCTTGGGTACAACCACTCCCTCTCCAATATCCATTTAGCCATTGTTAAAATACTTATAATACATAATGTTGGTAAGAGATTATCCTCTATAAATAAATAAACAAGGGTATTGAAGTTTCAATTAAAAGAATTAATTTATTTTATAAAGCATGGATTTTATGTAACAATTAATGCCTAGATTTACTTACCTTCAAAGAAGTTGCACTTATTTATATACGTTAAAGAGAAGTTTCATTTGCATATATAAGGGCTTATTGCTAAAATAATAAAAACAAGTAGTGGCTTCGGAGAAAATCTCCTTTATATAGTGTTATGCAACTTACAGACATAGGTCCATTCCGTTTTTCTTGACCTTCAATAGTTGCGACAGATGTGTGAAAAAATAAAATAATAAATAAACAAAATAAACATCTAGATCTAACGACTTAGCCAAATGATGAGGAAGAAATTGAATAATATAGAGGTAGGTACGATGGGATATAAAAATATAGGTAGGAAGGTAGTTCAATTTCTCATTGAACTCCACCCACTTCTCCCCATCTTTCATGGACAGTAAAGGAACATGGCTTCGCCCTTACTATCAGGGATGATGAGTGTGTCCACGCAAAAACAAATTTTGTTCACACTAGATATAATAATATTGGAAAATATGAAGTCGATAAGTCAATGAAGCATGCTACCCTTGATATTTGTTGAAGTAGGTGAGGAATTGTCTCTCAATCAATTCCCAAGTTGTTGTCAATTCCCCACTATTGATATGATTTAGTGGAAATCAATGAGTACAATGTACAATATGATCAGGAAGAGCATTAATGACATAACAACCAATTTATTCATGCAATCTTCCTAGCATTAATTACACAACAATCAAATTTATTCACGCCATATTTTAAATCATGCCTATTTTAAATCCAATTTATTCAAACAAACTTTTAATAATAGCACTAAAGATCATTAATAATCCCCCAATACCTTCTATGTGGCTCAAGAGTTTTATTATTATTATTATTATTATATATATATTTTAAATAACTTTAGATAATTAATAGTCTAGAGTGAATTGTACTGAGTTTCAATAATAAATTCAACCAACATTATTGATCTATCCTGGACACTATGGAACCTGGAGTTCTCCATCTCAATTTCTCTTCAACTTTCAACAAAATATTGTTGCAAGTAATTTATACATTCTATGTGTATTTATAACCAGTCTTGGAAATAAAGAAATTGGAATCTGGAACCTCCCCATCCATGATCTTAATCTTATGCCTATTGATAGACTTACAAGATTGGATCTTATTCATTTTAAATAAGCAAAATATATACATCCATACAAATAGGTGCATATACTATATTGATCTTCGATATATTTATTGATGTTTGTTGAATGGTGTTGGTAGGTTCATTAACCTTCGATATATTTATTGATGTTTGTTGAATGGTGTTGGTAGGTTCATTAACCTTAAGCTCCTACCCAACCTTCAGACCTTTCACTGGTTGACAAAAACTACATAAATAAATAGCATAGATCCAGGGGTGAACTAATGAAACCAACTAAAGGTTGAGCTGATATATACATCACACACGAATCCAGTAGCATGCACTCGGCACAAACAAACCAATATGCTAGTTGCTCAACTTTTACCCTATTTAGATAAGGATAATATCACTTAGTTTATTTAGTGAATGCCATATCATAATATAGGAAGGATAATTATTAACTACTTAGTCAACGATTTGGAAATAATGAAAACATATAATGAGACATAATTTTTTCAAAGCTGCTATGGGGATTTGCATGAAAATCATACAAAGTGTTTTAAATTGTGAGCGTCTTCATTATGGTCATTTTGCTGAGTCTAGAGGGAGGGAGGAACCCACATTTGTGGTGAGAACATATGGCTAGAACAACCTGACGATTATGCTTTGCTCAAATAAAATGACCTACGAACCTGAATGATAATTACCTTCGACCTATCTTGTAACCTTCCTTCAAGATCTTACTTCTTTCCTGAGATTGAACTCTACCTCCTGATACATCATATATATCTAGACTCAGATAGGAGTGATAGATTCTTAGGCCCTTTCTGGAAGCACGAATAGCAAATTAATTAGAGTACTCCTGGGAGGGAGTGGGTATAATACCCCTATGGATGTGTGTGGGGAGATGACATGCCAGGAAGTTGGCTGGGATTATTGCATTAAGATGGGAAATACTAACGTTCGACGGTGGACTGAGTGGGAGAAATTCAATTGGAACAGGGAGGCGTGAAGCCGCTTCGAAGTGACCACCAATGTGGCTATGAAATTGATTACTACAAGGAACTGTAGAGGATGTGAGGAGCAGTTTCATGGACTGTTGTTGTGTCATTTGGATTTAGCACTGGGTGTATTGAAGAGTGCTAGTTTGGGCTACCCCCTCGTGGATCTGCAGAAGTAATATAGGATGTGCCCCTTGTGTAATTAAGTTGATTTAATATATGAGAGTGGTAGTGCACATAACAGTCGACTAACTCTACAGAAAAATATCTAATGAATCTATTTTTTTTATTTTTTATTTATTTTGCAAGATGTGCCTACTAAGTAGGCATATTTAATTTGAATATTTTACCAAGCATTTAATCGCCATTCCTTCATCCTCTCATAAATCATTTAATTTAAGATAATTTGAATATTTTATGAAGCATTAAATCGCCATTTAATCATGTGTCTCCACCTACAGGGTGGTTTTGGCTCGAGTTCCTATGACATTGACTCTCTCAATTGCCCTTTATTTTAATAAAAAAAAAAATTGTAGGAACCTTTCACTCCATGACTCTCTAAGTTTAAACACTAACAAGATCTTTAAACACCATTAATTTTTTATAAGAAGAATCTAGCTACTTTGTCCTTTCATTTTTCCAAGCGGCGTTCATAGTCTGTGCGGGTCGTCATCCATTAAAGGGACCATTTGTCTGAGTTGATTGGTTAGGTATCATAATTGATTGTAGAGAATCCTACATAACACTCTTAATCATAAGAATCTCTCAGGTGAGGATGCCAAAGATTTGACGTTTGAGCTGTTGAAAGTGCAGAAGGAATGGCAAGGAAAATAGAGTAAGCATTCTTGTGTGTGAAAAGGATGATGAGGAAAAAAACAGTTGCAAAATGGTTTAATAGACAAAGGAAGCTGGTATAAATATAAATGAACATCAGTACTGGATTTATATGGGTTTAAACTAGTAGCTTGTGATATTCTCTCTCTTTACACAGGAGCATCTTTGGTACACACAGGATAGTCCACCTAGTGTGTATTTGGACCTACTATGGGATAGAATCGAGTAGATAGAGGGGCATAAGACTCTAGTCTCTAGAGAGAGGCTTCATCATTTTTTTACTTTACTCATTTTGACGCTTGTTTCAAACCCCATGAGACTTCAACTACTTGATCATGCCTTCAATTATTTTCATTTTCCCATAAATTAATCAGTGCGAATGGGAACCAACATACCTGAATGATACCACCAATCTGTTGCTCCCTGATGGATGCAAATTTCTGCAGTGTAAGCCCATGATCCTTGAGCTCATCCACAATATGCGACACCCTCACCCCAACCTGAACCGTTACCCTTTGATTATTTTCATCACGTGCAAAACTTCATCCATGAGAGAGAAATTAATCATCCCATCGGCATTGAGACTGATTCCATTGGGTGAAAGCCCCGATCCCACGAGCCTGATCTTGATTTTATTGGCATGGGCTTCCCTAACCATGGCTTCCATCTCTACCAGGTTCTTCGGTTGGGCGTATACTCTTGTATGAACTTCATGTGTTCCACTCCAGTTGGTTGCAATGTGCTCTTCTTCTACTGAAGTGGAAGATCTCTCCTCTGATGGCTTCGGTGGTAGGTATGGGAATGTGTAGTAAGTGGTGGCATTGCATCTAATTAGCAGAAGTGCATAGCCCACATACTTTGTGAACTCTGAATCAGCGCCTCCTACAGAGGAGGAGAATGGATGGATTAAATTAAAACCCGGGCCCGATCTGTATGAAGGCCCATTCCCACTGGGATTTCTAGTTAACAAGATTCGAAGGGATTGGAATTGGCTTATTGGGGCTCTCTATATGTTTGATTTGTCAAGTGGGCAGACATTATTATTGGATTGAAGAATGTATTTTTGTTGAACATGGTGAGCGCTTCTTCGAATATCGTATGCGAAGATCATTATGAGCTTCCTCCCCCCCTCTCTCTCTTTCCAAACTTGTGGATTGTCTTTGCGATAGATGTTAGATATACTGCACTGAATGACCACAATAGTCATTCTCATAGTGTGTTGACTGTGCATGTGCAAGGTACATATTGTTTTTCTGGCTGTAACTTTCATAGCTGCCTTAATTTGTTAGATCTTGTTGGAAGTGAGAGGGTGGATAAATATGAAGTAACTGGAGATCATTTGAAGGAGGTACAATACATCAACAAGTCCCTTTCATCTCTAGGAGATCTTATTGCAGCATTGGCATAGAGGAGTTCGTATGTGCCATATCGAAATAACAAATTGACTCAATTGCTTCCAGATTCTTTAGCAGGCAAGGAAAAGACTTTGATGTTTGTGCATGTAAGGCCTAAACCAGATTCATATGGAGAGACAATAAGAACCCTTAAATTTTTTGAACGGGGGTCCTCTGTTGAACTTGGTGCTTCTTGTTTGAATAAAGAAAGTGGAGAAGTTCATGAGCTTAAAGAACAGGTAGACAGTTTGAAGAAGGCGTTGGAAAAGAAAGAAGAAGTAGCACAGTTACTGAGTATGAAAGAATCTCCACTTATGGACAGACACAAAATCCATACACCAGTGCAACCTCATAGATTGAGCTTGAAGGGCCTGTACAAAATGGTTTTTATAGTTATGGGATTGTTTCCCACGATAATAAATTGGTAGAATATGGGGAGAGAGCCAAGCTTAATAATAATGAGATGATAGTAGGCAAACAAAATGGAAACCGTCGGAGTAGTCTGGGAAATGACCATAGAAATTTATCAAAGCTAAAAATTGGTACAGAGGGTGAAACAAATACAGGAACTGATACTATGGCTCCAAACAAATACAGGAACTGATATTGTGGCTCCATCCGCATCTAAAAAGACTTCTCAAATTAAAAATTCACTACAGTCCTTTGGAAAACTAATCAATAGTGGTGAAAAATTAATCTTTCGAAGGGTCAATGTAACCCAATATAATTTGAACAATAGTAATATTTAACTGTAACAACCCACATTGGATTGCAGATGAAAAAGACAAAATCCCAGTTCTTTGGGTGGTCAAGCCCAAGTTTCATTTTTGAAACTAGGCTCTGATACTGTATGTAACACCCATCTAGGATGTTAGGAAATTAATTTTTCATTTTATACATACACAATAACAAATTCGTTTTAGCATAATTTCATTGATTTTCATTTACACAATTCTTCTGCATTTTTTCAATGATAAATCTAGATAACATGATGAAATAAGTAATATGTTAACTCTATGATTTACAACTTAAAATAAAAGTATATACAAAATATCAATAACCAAATACCACTGAAAAATACCTCTTCCTTAGCTAGTCGAAGCTCATTGGTTGAATGCAGTCCTGGGCACTTCCAAGCATTATTTTCCTTCTTTCCCAGAGTGAAACAACGAAATCCTCCCTGCCAACTAGGACCCTAGCCGGCTTCCTAGCTCCAAGAAACCTTTCGTTTTCTTGTCCCTCCATGCTCGTGACTCCAAGAACAATAAAGAACAAATGCTCAAAGAAAACTATCACAAGAATTATATCTTCCAAGAATTTCACAACCTCTCATCATGCTCAAACCTCCCAAATCCTCTCCTCCTCACCACTTCTCCTCTCTATTTATCAAGTTTCCATACACCCTTCCCCAAGTCTCCTCAACCACACTCATTATTATCCATCAACCTCCCTTACCTAGATTTTTAGTAAAAGATTAGAATAAAACTAAAATATAAATGACTTGCATTAAACAACAATAAATAAAATGGAAAATATATCTTCTCATGCTAGCTAATAAATGTAATTTGACAATTTTCCCCAAAATGTACATAACAACCCACCATGCTCATTTAATTCATCATACCCACCATCTATCAAAGTCAATAAGGTATTTAATGCTTCTAGATATTTTGTATGCAATATAATTTACATATTCAATAAACATTCAATTAAATAGTTAATAATTTACTTTAATAATTAGTACATGAATTAATTGTACTAGTGTACATGCGTAGGGTATGTGTGCGTAGCTAGCAGACACATACCTCGTGTATGTACTAACGATAAACAATCATTGCCTCTAGTGCATAGTTCCTATATGATCACCAAGACATGTAGGACAACAAATCAAATAATGCATCATTTAATAATCTTAATGAACAAAATTACACCAATTCATGAATAACTCATTATCACACTTAAAATATCAATAGGAAATGAAAGAGGGTTTTAAACATGGTAGGAACTAAGTGAGTAAACAATAGTGGCATCACTAATCCCCAATTAGTATTCTCAACTAACATCGAAGCATCCTTCCTTCCTAACCTACTTCCATCTTCCATCCTATCCTTTCCTCTGTTGGACTAAGTTGGAGCATCAACTATATTGACCTAACTCTAGATAGAACCCATAAGTAGAAGTGTCATACATCTCGACCAAGATTCCCCAATAGGAAACTAGAA
>SNQJ01S0016068.1:68855-85275 GCA_010110895.2 Picea sitchensis
TTGTTTCAGGTCACCTTTATTACACTTTGTCAGTTGTTTCTTCATATTGTGAAGAACCCCGTCAGACCAGTTAAATACCCAGGGCTCCATGCACTCCACTGCATACTGGAAGTAAATATGGAGGGCCATGTGAGGATATTCACTCCCCTCCATACATGAGATAGTGAACAAGATATTTTGTAGGGGTAGATCCCGAACACCCCTAATGGCAACCTTTCCCTTATGTCTCTTGGCCTCAGAATCACAATACCAATGAACATACTCACTCATTGGTAGACCGCCACCTCTGTCGCCTGTCAATGTCACATGGGATCCATAGCATGATAATCCCATCAAAAAATAGATATCCTTGATATCTAGGGAGATTATGTGGGATCCCACATGGAATACCTGTTGATCCACATACCACATGTGGACCAACTACTCAAGCAACCTCAGTAGGGCCCTCATTCCCTGGATCTTGAAGAAATTCAGGAGCTCGCATTGCTGGAGGGAATTAACTGTACCTGGGTCATTCCTGACAACTTAATCATCATCCTTGTTTTCCCTCTCCATCCACTCCAACATTTTGATAGTCATAAAACTGCATTGGAGCCATAGGGAGAAGTCAACATCTTTATTTCACTTCCTTGGAAATTTTTATTGGTTGAACGCACATAAAGAAATTTTGAGTTTCGCCCGTGACAAGGAAGTTTTATACGTAGTGCAGAACCTTTTCAGGTGAGCCAAAGTCCTCCTGCAGAAACCTATGGTCTCCGCAGGGCCTGATATACGCCACCTGCGGTGGCCCCTATGCACACCTACCGACCTAAACTCCAACTCAAAAACTATTTTTTAACTAGTGAAAAAGAAAATTAATCCATGGAAAAGAAAGAGGACAAGAAGATTACCTTTTTAGTGGAATCCATTCGTCGAATGGTTGCTCATGCCTCCCGCAATCGACAGAGGAAGTTTGAGGTGAAAAAGGGTTTTTTGGACAAGTTTTGGGTAAAATGACAATGGAATGGTAAAAAAGAGTTTTCACCTATATTTATTCACTTTTTACTTTTTCATTGATATTTTGTATTATTTTATTCATTTTATATAAAACCTAATGTTCTTATGGTATTGTGAGTGTTGTAATTTTTTCGTAGATGAATGATCTTGGAGCTTGAACGATGAACTATAGATACTTTTTTTAATTTGTTTTTTACGTTTTTCACATGTACAAATACTTTTTAAGTTAAAAAAAAAAACCTCGAGCTCAGTCTTTGTTCGCTCTTGCGCTCGTACATCAAAGAGAACACAACCAAGTATAATTTTTTTTATTTTTCGTACTCGTCATGGTAACACGAAAAATGAAACTCATGGAGTATCCTTTAAGCTCTTTTCACGCTCCGTAAAAATGAAAAGATTGTCGAGCGACCTTGTTATTTTCATGCTCGTAAAAGTATTTGAAGAAAACGTTCGATGGGTGGTAGGTTATCGCATTTTCAGTCTCATCGGAATAATTTATGAAAAAGGAACTAAGAGAGTCCTTTTTAATTGTTTTTCAGACTCTCTAAACATGAAAAACCCCCAATTTTTCTCTCTTTAGACTCGTTAAACAAGCATCGAAATACCTATATGGAACCGAACCACTCCTTCTTAGGGTTCGTTAAACATACTCTGAGGGACTCATCCGAAGGATGATCTTACATCAACAAGAATATGTTATCCTCCTCAAGATTGCGTAAAAATAAAGAGGTACTCGCCAGAAATGGTGGGGGAAATTTGGGAAAGAAATGTCTCTATATTTTTGTTAGTGGCAGTAATAGTCACTCTTGAATATGACACCCCCTTCATCATTGAATCCGGGTATGGAATTTTATTTGTCTCTCGTTTGACCTTCTAAAATTTCATGTCTTGGGTCGTCTCTAAGTCAATGTTGCAAGACCATTGTTGTGTTGTTCATATGTTCAGGAGAAGTCCAACCTTGCACAAGCCTTCTATCGAGTCAACCATCTGCAGTTATCAATTCTTACCATGTTGACCTTCCCTATGTCATCTTCAAATAATATTCACACTTTGATCTACCTGAAATTTGTTACTTGTTTTGTTTCACTGATGGGGGATACATCAAGGCCCTCCTGTGACGAGTCTTTTCTAGTCGAATTCAACTCATTATCCAGGAATAATACTTAGGAATCAATTAGTACCTTAGAACCTGCATGCCTCGATGGTAGGTTTCTTCGCTTTCGACAGTGGGTTCACATCATTGACCCCTGATTGAGAGATTCTATTGAGTGCTCGACTTCAGCTCATTTATTTGCATTCGTTGGATTGTACTAAGGTAACTTAGGAGTCATTGACATCAATGGTGATTTCCCTCACACTTGTTAACGTTTTTCATCAATGGTCGGTAATCAAGTGGTTTCTACCATGTTCGACTTCAGTACCTGTAATCACATGGTTAGATTTGTACTTATAGACCATGAGATTGAAGACCTTGGATCTCATTGTTTCGATCCAGGTTGCGATGGAGTATTTATGATTTGTATTGATGCATAGATCCATAGTGTATTGTTGGTGGCTATGTAGAATCTTGGTGACATGGATCCACAGTGTATGATTGGTGGCCATGACTGAAATTTATGATTTAAATTACTTATATTATGAGCATGAGAATGCCTACCGCAGAAATGGTATAATATTGCGCAGATGATTGGTTGTTTGCAGGTTTATGACTGGTGTTCTCCTTGTTTCCAACACACACACATATTCTACAAAGTATTTTGGTTGTCACGAGTTCCAGCCTCATACTTTGGGGGGCATTCTATTACACATTATTTTAGTCACTCTAGTGATGTTTCTACAACATGTGTTTAGGCTTCCAAAATAACCTTTCTTCATGAGAAAAGTGACCATCTCCCTCTTCAACAAAACTTGTTTTTAGAAGGCCGTCGCAGGTCATCCATAAGGTAGAGTGTGGAAATTCCTGATTTCCACAGGCTGTCATGAAGCTACTTGTGACATTTCTACATGATGCACTATAGCTAGGGTGCGGTGACGTTGGAATACTGAGAAAAGGGACGAAGTTCAAAAGTTTTATAGAAGGGATCTTCTATAAAATGAGGCGGCATCTGTATGGTTGGGATCCTACTCGCTTCTCTGATTTGGTGGGATCATCCTAATATATTTAACCATCTCTCTTTCTCCTATATAATGATGGATTTCTCATGGAAAAGGTTAAGCAAGAGAAAGCAAGAACAATCCAGGAATTAATGAAGGAATGGGTTGAGAATTGTGTGAGGGATTCTATCTCAATGGATGCTTGAGGTATTCATCTGTCCATCAAGTTATTTTGGATCCTCTTCATGTAAGTGTGGAGCAAGTGTGTGTGTTGGAGCAAAGGGCCATCGAAAGGGAACCTTGCAACATCAAGGTTGTTGGTTGTATCTTCCACTTTTACTTAATATAATATAGCGACATGTTTCTTTCCCATAAAATCATTCTCATTTTATTACATGACTCCTTGATCACATGTGTAAGTTTTCATTGAATATAATATTGTTTCTTTCACTTTAGTTGGTTTATGTTTCATTGCAGATCCAATATCACAAGAGCAATGGAGCGGAGCAGGAACAACAAATATATATGGAAGCGATATTCAAAGGTATGCAATTCATCTCTTGTTTGATAGTAAACTCAATGCTTAAAGATTAGGAAAAGAATCATATCTTGTTTTGTTTTGTTCTAGATCTAGGTGGATCCAGGGAGATCAATTTATGTCTGCATTCACCGATTTATCCCATAAAAAGCTGAGTGCACAGGTAGAACTCTATATTTTCAACTATTTTATCAATAAACACATTTTTTTGGATGTAGCCCTAGGGAGAGGGTGAACCATGCAAATCTTGTTGATCCATGTGGTTGATGCTTTGTTATTTAGTATATGTTATACTATTGTTGCACTATTATTTTTCATGTTGAAGACAAGAGGATATAACTAACTTCCCGGAGTTAAGCATAATATTGTTAAGAATCACTATATTATTCTGCGTTATTGTTTAGGAATAATCTTGCATTTCCTCCAGTTGTAGACACATGTGTCCTGCAACCCCCCTATTGCTACTTCGAGTGATACTTCATCTAATTCACATGTGTTGCCAAAAAGGCAAGTATTTATGGTTTGTTGGTTCACTGTTAGATTTCAACCCTAGGTCTTCCCTTTTTCCAACAGTTATGGTTATTTGAAAATTTCCCATTAATTTTTCTGTTCACACTTCAACTAGGTGCAAATTTGCGCTGTAATTATGCATTTTTGCACCTACTCCATTGGATTTTTCATAGGATCTCAAATGGGTTTCCTCATATACATATTTTGGACACTCTATCCAGGTTTCACCTTTTTCTTTGTTCTAGGATGCTAGTTATATCTTGCTGAAGTTCTAGGCCAATTCGTGTTTTTGGTCTGGAAAGCTACAGGTACCTTCTTTTCCATATTAAAATTTTTTCACATGCCCATAAATTTAATTTATATCTAGGAATGTCTTCTATGGTTCAATATATTTCCATTGACTACTCATGCACCTCAATTGGATTCTGGATCAGAAAGTTATGGCTCTTTGAATTTAGTTGGGTCTTAAAATTTATCATCCATTGTTTGTGTTGTAACTTTCTAAAAAACACTTCGTTTGACAAACAATTTACACCATTAGAAATATCTCTCCAGGCTCTTTTATTTGAGCTGCAGAGACAAAGTGTACCTTGGTACACTATGTTCTCATGGCTTTCGAGTACCTAAAAACGTTGTTAAGGGCCTCAAAAACATGCTGCAAAAAGATGATGTTCAAACAATTTAAAATGTCGCAGAAAATCGTTGTTCTTTTGTTGTTGTTCACCATCAAAACAACTTTGCGTGCATAATTTTCAACATGTACACCCATATTTAGTAGGAATAGTAACACCACAACATAAATCATGCTCCGTGCACCTAATCATTGTGAATCACTTATATGTCATGCCAATAACTGACGAACACTACTTTTGTGTCGCATGCCAATATCCATCGTGCAAAATTTTGGTTCTTGCACTATTACCTGTTGCACGCAATTTTTATATCACGCGTTGATATTCCAGACACATTTCACTCTATGCGTTGCACCATGCCAAAGTTTAGTATGCCCCCACCGCGCACCAATACTCTACGCGCACTGTTAACTAAATTGTCGCGCAGTAACATATACCCACATTGCATGCGCACCAACAGAATTTTACTGCACCATGTCAAAACTGTGCACACCATGTACAACAATATCATGTGTGTGCACAGTGCGCACTAGTATTATGCATATGTCAATCAATATTCACCGTGCAATGCTAAATTTAGCACACGCACCTATACACCAACATTTTTCCGCGCAGCGCCAAAATTTAGTGCTCGCACCTGCACACCAACATTTTTCCGCGCAGTGCCAAAATTTAGTGCGCGCACCCACAGAACAACATTTTTTCATGTGGCACCAAAATTTAGTTCGCGCACCCGCACACCAACATTTTTCCGTGCGGTGCCAAAATTTAGTGCACACTCTCGTACACCAACATTTTTCTGTGCGGTGCCAAAATTTAGTGCACACACCCGCACACAAACATTTTTCCATGCGGTGCCTAATTTTTACATATCACAAGTTTTTTACTGCGCATCATACATTTTTAGTGCGCCCACCTGCACACATTCATTTTTCCTAAATTTTTCCATATTTCTACCATAGACATTCTACAACTATAAAATTTGTTCAATTTCACCCCAATAATACCAGTTGAACCTCTACAACAACAAATTGTTGTGGGTCGACATTTATGGAACGAATTTTTCCTAAAATCAAGTCACAAATTGAGAATTTAAATTACTAAATTTGCTCCATCTGTCATGGCTTCACTATAAATTCAAATTCAACCAAGTCCAGGTCAGAATTTGTTAGAACAGATGTTAAATCAAGAATATCTCACCGCATGGAGAAATTTCTTAATTTTCCCATGAATTTAACAACCGAAATTGGGGTTTTTTCTCAATTCCACACAATTTATGTTACTTTTTACCATGGATGCTCTGCAACTCGAAATTTGGCCACTTCGAAATAAATCCTCTGTGAAATTGATCTTCAACTCAACTTGCTCAGCCCATCTGGGCTCAATGTTGAAATTTGAAGCTCTGATAGCATATTGTAACATCCCCAGCCACCCAAGCCGAGGCATGCTACACAATAGAACACTTTTATTCTCTATGTGGAACATAATGTAACATACCCAGCATCCAACTGAGCTATGCCACATAAATTTTTTGAACTGAATGCAATTAAAACATATACACACAGAACTCTTGTGGATATATATATATATATAACATAAATAGACAAATACATTCTGTAAAATGCACGGATTCATACTGGAATAACATTAAAAGTATACATGCAATACCCATAAATATAAAGATAATTATAACCACACATAGGATAAACCCATAAAATAAACACGTAAATAATAATGCAACATGTAAATTTATCACACAATTGACACTTATCTTGGTAAGAATACCACCAACTGTTTGTAGACCTTCCACGAACCTCCCAACCTTAGACCACACTACTCATCACTCTCATCATTGGGTCACCCCCAAGATGGGACTAAAATCCACCCAAGTAAATGGATTCCTAACTAGGCCAATGGTTCATAGACAACAGGAAAGTCTCTGTCACAGGTCCCCACTCAAACTAACAACCTACATTCCCTCATTCCCCACATGCTTATCCCAACCTAAGAAGGGTGCCCCTTCTCTTCTCAACAGTCCTTCGACTTCCCCACTTCCTTTCCAAGCTTTAGCAACAGGATGGAAAGGAAGTATGAGAGCCATGTAGCTGCAGTTTATCACCTTCAGGAAATCAATTCCCAGGAATGATCTCACCCAGAGAGAAAATTTCTCACAGGCCTAACAACCCACCTCTTCAATATCCTAGAGGCCTGACAACTCGCTTATTCAGTCCAGCTCCCAAGCTAACCAGGTACACAAATAGGTATGGCTATGGATATAGGTTCAGGTACAGTGACATGAAGGTACAAAGGATAACTCCATGAGTGTGTGAGTGATCAAGGATGATTACCTAGATGACTAAATTATGGAAGAGGATGATGGAAAATGAACTAATTCCAAACGATATGTTTGCATGTCCCCAACTTGACACTTGTCATGTTGGGAGCTACTTTGGCCCACTTGTCCCCATCCTTAGAACTTAGGATAAAATAATTATACATAATTTATGATTTAATAAATATTAATATAATATTCCTTTTTGGCTTAATCTCCCTAGCTTAACCATTTTCTTAACTTTTAGCCCCCCCTTTCCCTAACTAGTGGAGTTTAGTCCCCCATTCTCTTTTATCATGGTCGGTCTATGTGAAATGATGTATTTTATATTAATGATGAGACATATACAAAAATATGCACACTGGCCTTTAACATCTAGGCTCTCTGGCCTAATTCAAAACATAAGCATCCTAGCTTGTAATAACTAGCTCACCAACCTATAAAACAAATCATATACACAAAGGTTCCATGGCCTAAAAATCGCATGCACTAAATTTGCAGTGTGTGGTATCCTGGAACGAACACACTTTATCATTTTACTGTGCAGTACATGCGCGCACTATACCATGGAAGGTTCATACAAAATGATATCAAACAACTCAACATCTTATGTAAATTTTCATTTACATTTATAGTTAGGTTTTGCCTAGGGATATTACACCAGATCCTGCAATCCGAAGACTTGGCACTTCTGAGGAACTTGTTGAAGAGTTGTTAAGTATGAAGAATATTGAAGCTCTAAAGAGAGGAGTAAATCCTCATCGTTCATCAGGAGAGGAAACGCAGTAGCAGATCCCATGGTCTAGAGGATTCAAGGAATAAATAGTTGAGGTCAAGGACTTCCGGAGGCCTGAAGGTCGGAGTCCATCTCGATCATTGATCACAGAGGACATGTGGTGCCAAGTTTCGTAGTCTAGAGGAATGGTACTCTGGAAAATATGAGTTGCAGTTTTCTATGAGTCGAGAACTCCCAGAGGGTCGGAGTTGATCTCGACTGTTGATCGAGAGATGACACGTGGAGGAAGAAGAGGATCTTTGGTAGTTCGACACTCCAGGAGATCTGTGAAGAAGTGTTTAGGAAATACCCAAAGCCAAAGTTTCGTAGTAAATCTCATTCGTTGGATGTTGGGAAGCCATGGACCGTCAATCCTCACTCCTTCGTGAGTTTGCTAATTCGACGCTCTGGGGATTTGAAAATTTGGAGTTACAAAAACCACTGAAGCCTAGATTCTCGAAGCTCCTATCCACCATAGATATAAACAAGGAATAAGGACTGTTGATATGTACATCCTCCAAGCATTCATAGAATCAATGTTTGGGGAAAATGTATTGTAATAGAGGCAGATTCTCCAAATCCTCGAATTTTTGGAGCCCCAAATCATAGGATAACTACCTAGTTGTTAATGTTGGGTCACAACCCCTGGTCACTTGAATTTGGGGGGCGAAGGAAAGGGGATAGCATCAATTTTTTTTTTTTAAGAACAATAAAATGGATTAGAGAAGGAGCATGTGGAGTTTTTAATTGCACATACCTACACCTAAAGAAGTAAGGAAGGCCCATAAACATGAAGGAGGGATCCAGCCTGGATCCAAGAGCCAATTTGAATCTGAGTTGGAATAATCCTTGTACATGATTGCATCATTGAAAAGGAAAATTGTTCAAGTATCCATAACTTCCTGCTCAAAACTCAGAATTGAGCATGGAAGCAAGAATTGGAAAGGTCTTAAACAATAAAAAATAATTGTTCACTTAGAAATTAGATCTGAACTGTCAATTTCTTAGGAAATCAGCATAAAATAAGTATGATATATTAATGAATAAAAATGGTTCATGTTTTCATGAAATTATTAAGAACAATTATCTTGACAAAGTTATGTTGGGTGCACATTTTTTCATAATTAGCAACTGTCAGATCAGAATCAACACAAAGTTAAAAGTGATGGAGGATACTCAGATAGCCTATAGTTAAGAATATGAAATCATAGGGTTGAATGTATAGTTGGGTATGGGATGAACCAACTCCAATGGACATTGACGAGGGATGGAGGAAGACATAAATCTAGCTGAAACCCTCAAAAAAATGTAGATAGATGTCCAGAGCCACAAGGTTGATAATGAAAGTCTTATGAAATCCAAAGAGCAACATGAATAATTCAACATGAATTTAATTCAGATCCTAGAAAGAATTTAAAATAAGTTGGATAAGGAGAGTGGCTCTAGTAAATTAGGAAGCCACGGGATCCCTGAGGGAAAAGGATGATGAAGGAGTGGTTACAAACATCACCATCACTCCCAAAATCATTCCCATAAGAGATCACATAGTATCTCAAGTACATCCCCTATAAAGAAGCATCATAGGAGGTCTGGGGTGGATGAATTTAAAGTTGAAATGAATAAGATCAAACCTCTTACGTTTGATGGAGAGAACAAGAAGGATGAATATGTTGAGACATGGCTTCTAGGAATAAGAAGGCATTTCCAATTGCACAAATATTCTTCCCATGCAGAAGGAAGAATTTTTATCCATTAGCTGAAAGGAAAGGAATCCATGTAGTGGGATTAGCTTGTGCAAGTGCAGTACCTCAGAGAGAAAAAATTGACTTGGAAGGAATTCAAGAGGCATTTTGAGAAGAAATACSTGACCAAGAGGTATTATGACAAAAAGATGAAAGAGTTCTTTGAACTCAAACTGGGAATCATGACTATTGATTAATATGAAAGGWGATTTTTATAATTTTTGAAGTATGTCTCCTTCATCAAGGATGAGACAGTGAAGATTCATATGTACCTGAGTGGGATGTCATATTTCATCARTAATAAAATCCAATATGATRATCCCAAKACTTTGGAGGAAACCATAAGGAGAGAAAAATTCTTATATGATTAGCAAAAAGGAAATCCTACTTTCCATAAGGCTTGAGAGGACAGGAAGAAGTTTAAGAAGGAATAGAGGTAGAAGGGGAAAAAGCCTCCATTTTTCAGAAACAGAACTCAAGGACATACATCTTTTAGAGAGAATAGAATGGTTGAGGTAGGTGGGAAAAGGACAAGGAAGACACCCATTCAATGTTGGGGTTGTAAAGGAGACCACAAGTATAGATATTTTCCTAACAAAATTGATAAAGTGAGAGCTATCCACAATGTACAAGAAGAAGAAAAAGTGGATGACATGGGCAAAAGTGTTCCAAGGATCTATGCATCCCTGGACAGAAAAAAGAAGAGTTTCAATAGCACATTATTGAAGTAGAAGGTAATAACAATAACCATGCCTTTATTATTTTAATAGATTCAAGATCTAGTCATAGTTACATAGATCCTAAAGTTGAGGAAACAATTTTTTTCCAAGAAGCAAGCATGGGAAATATTGGTTGGTATAGATGGCTACAGGAGCCAAGATAAACGTTGTTGAGAAGGTTAAATCATGTCCAGTGGACATGAAAGGGCTAAGTAACAAGGAATATTTGAACATCCTCCCATTGGGTTCATATGATTCTCTAACTGGTATAGATTGGTTGTACCAACAACATGTTGTCTTAGACTTTAATAACAAGGAATTTACTTTCCTGGATAAGGAAGGGAAACCAAGAACAATCCAAGGAATTCCTATGTAAGTTATTGTCTAAGAGATCTCAACAATGCAGTTGAAGAAGTGTCATAGGAAGGACTGCCAAATATTTGCAGCTCATATGGAGGAAGCATATAAGGATAAGGTTCCAAAATTGGAGGATCACTTAGTCCTAAAATATTTTGAGGATTTTCTTAAGAAGATATCAGAACTACCCACAAAGAGAGATATTGATTTCTATATAAATTTGATTCTTGGAGCAACTCCAGTATCAAAGAATCCCTACAAAATTAGTACACCAAAGTTGAAGGAGTTGAAAATGTAGCTTGAAAAGATTTTGAAGAAGCGGTATATATGCCCAAGTTTGTCACCTTGGGGTGCCCTAGTATTATTTCTGAATAAGAAAGATGTGACATTGAGATTGTGCATTGAGTTCATACAATTGAACAAGGTGACTATAAAAAACAAGTATGCTTTCCCAAGGATCGATTATCTCTTTGATTAGTTAAAGGATGCAAGGATATTCTAAAAGATTGATCTCATGTCAGGATATCATCAAGTAAGAATCAGTGATGAAGTCATCAACACGACCTCCTTCAGTATAAGGTATGGTTATAACGAATTCATAGTGGTTCCATTTAGATTTTCAAATGCATCAACTATTTTCATGTGTTTGATGAATGGTGTTTTTTGGGAATATTTAGAAAAGTTTGTCATTGTATTTTTAGATAACATCCATACATATTCCAATTCAGAAGAATAACATGACCATCATTTGAGGGTGGTGTTACAAGTGTTAAGAGAGCACCATTTGTATGCCAAATTGAGAAAGTGCTCATTTTATCAAAACAAAATTCATTATTTGGGGCATATCATATCCGAAGAAGGGATAACAATGGACCTTGAAAATATTGAGACCATTAAAGGGTGGAAAACAACTAAGAATGTGATAGAATTTAGATCCTTCATGGGTCTAGCTAGCTACTATAGAATATTCATTGCATGGTTTTTGAGAATTTCTCACCCAATAACTTCCTTTCAAATGAAGAGGTTGAAGCTTCAATGGACAGTTGAATGTGAAAAGAGCTTCCAACAATTGAATAAGTTGTTAACCAGTGCTCCAATTATGAGGATTGTTGATCCAAATGAAGATTCTATGGTTTGCACCGATGCATGTAAAGAAGGGATTGGTGGAGTCCTCAGTCAGAACAAATTTTTTATATGTTTTGAATCTAGAAAATTGAAAGAGCATGAATGACTCAATGCCTTTCATGATTTGCAGTGTGTAGCCGTAGTGCACGTCTTGAAGAAGTGGAGGAACTACCTCATGGGAAAGAGGTTTGAGCTGAGGACAGACCATAATGGTTTGAAATACTTGTTTGATTAACCAACTTTGAATGACAGATAGAGAATAAGGTTGGAATTCCTTTGTGAGTATGACTTTTATAATAAGCACATCAAAGGAAATGAGAGAAAAGTGGTTGATGCACTCAACAGGAGAGTCCATGAACTGCATGCTACAACCATTAGCATGTATGAAACTGATCATAAAATCATAATTTATGAGTCTACAAAAGATGATTTTCTGTACATGGAATTCGTAACAAAATTAGAGCAAGGAAAAATGAAACAGAAAGTTGAAGATTATGAATTGGGGAATGATGGAACTCTTTTGTACAGAAACATAATTTATGTACCCAATTCTCCTGAATTAAGGAGTATGATTTTAAAAGAGATGCATAATGTACCTTATGTTGGGCACCCAGGATATCGGAAAATAGTTTCAAAAGTCAAGAGACACTATTATTTCCCATACATGAAGAGGGAGATTGATGAATACATTGCTAAATGCTTGAAGTGTCAAAGGGTCAAGGTTGAGCATAGACACACAGTTGGGTTATTGCAACCATTATCGATTATTGAGTGGAAGTGGGAAGTGGTGACAATGGATTTCATCACCAAATTTCTCAAAACAAGCAGGAAGCATGATGTTATCATGGTGGTGGTGGACAAGCTTACTAAAGCTTCCCATTTCATTCCTATGAAGGTTACTCACAAGGAAAACAATGTTGTTGATATTTATATGAGGGAAGTAGCACGCTTGCATGTCATACCCAAGACAATTGTGTCTGAAAGAGACTCAAATGTTACCTCAAATTTATCTAAGGTATTATTCAAAGGGTTTGAAACAAATCTGAACTTCAGCACAACTTATCACCCAAAGTTTGATGGGAAAATTGAAAGGGTGAACCAAGTGATAGAGGATATTCTAAGTATGTATGTGATAGAAAAACCATATAAATGGGAATATTATATACACTTGGTAGAATTTTCCTGCAACAATGGGTAAAAAGAATCACTGAAGATGAGCCCATTTGAGGCACTTTATGGAAGAAAGTGCAACACCCCAGTTGTTATAGAAAAAATTTCTTCACCTTATGCAATCTTTCACAGAAGGCCTTTTTCCATTTCCCTATGGAGATTTATCATCCCTATTTGTAAATACCAGAGATAAAATACATATTTTTCCACATTTACGCACCTTTCCTACTATACAACATGCATATACACAAGTTTCACCACTACAACCCATGTACATCGGGATTTGTGCCCAAAAAATGAAAAATGGAGCTGGGTTTCCATGTCACGATAGGAGATCTATGATCCTTGGCCTTCCATATACTGAAAACGTTCCAAATTGGCCCTTCAGTTCCATTTGAAGGCTATAAATGGGCCAATTCTGAGCTATGGAAAGGAGGAGAAAGAATTCCACTTTGAGAGCAAAGTTACTCTGGAAAAATTATTTACTTCATATTGAATATACATCCCTTTGTTGTTTAAGTTTTGAACATAGTGTTCAGCCCCCAAGATATTCCCTTATTTGATTGAGAACTTCATTTTCTCTCTTCTATGAGCTTGCCTTTGGTGTAGGATTGAAGTGGTGGAGGCCCAGTTGGAAGGAACTTAGTTTCTTGGTTTCGAACCATGCCGACATAGAAGTTTGTAACATTTTCACTTCTGATGATCATATATTAATAGAACTACTTTGTTTCTATCCAATTGATATCTCCCAAATATTTGAATTATTATTCCATGGGCGTATTTGTCATGTTTATTAATGGATTATTCTATTGAATGTGCTAACATCATATATTATCTCCATATGATTTCTTTGTTTGGTTGTTGAGGACTAGTTGCACGTATAATGCTTTGGGTCAAATGCTCAACGGTGGACTTCATCGAATGTCTAGACAAGGTAGGCCTTTTATCTTATCTTGTTAGCATATTTTTTTACATAGAATACTTGAGAATAGATTTGATTTCTGCAGTCATTTACTTCTCTTGTGGTTCACCCTAGCCATAGAGACATTTTCCTCATAACACAATTGGCAACCATATTGGGGATTGAATCTTCTTTCTTAGGGTTTGGAGTACTTTTCTCCTTAGATTTCTCTTGTTCCTATTGCGTTTCTTGTCGTATCATTTATTGACAGCCTCTGTTCACTCTAGGTCTGAGTTTTTCAGCCTTCTCCCTTACCTAGCCTTTTTTTTGAAACATATACACAGTCTTTGGCTTGACAGTCGCGTACATATGTGGGTTGTCCCTCTGCAAGCCACGTACATATGCTATGTTTCCTTGAGCAGTTGCATACATCAACCTCTTGTGATTGTTTATTAGGTTTGGTGGTTGTTGGGTGGGATTTGATGTTTGTTGAGTCTTCCTGGGTCTCTGTAGTCACTGTTAAGTGCCCGTGGGATGACAGGAAACATGTCTGGTGTTGAATTTTTGGGCGGAGTCTTTCTCATCACATTTTCATTTTGATTGTCCTTGTATGTTGGGTTGGGTGTCTTTTTTATTGGAATCCTACTTGAGATTTTTTTTCTTCTATACATAGTAGAGTTTTATATATCAATTTGTTGTTCAGTCCATGCATTTTCATTTTTCTTATATTGAAAATACAAAAATATTAGGCATTTTGGGTCGCTTTGAATTTTGATCTTTTGATTCTTTGTCATTATCTTAGTGCATGAAATGAAATATTTCATTTTTTACATCAGAATTACAGAGTTGAAATTGAAAATTGCATTTGTTTTAAGAAGAATATCATTCATTGAAAATTGAAGTTAGGACTTTGCATTATATTCATATTTACTTTTCTTGTTGAGTTATAGCCTCATGAGTTTCACTACCATACCTTTTTGAGTAAGCACGGCCACTAAAATTAACGCTATAATTTAAAATTGATTAGTCACAATTTTATTTTCTAGGGTGCACTGACTAGCTTAGGATTTAGTGCCTTGGAATAGGATTTTGTGAGTAAACTTCTCCAAGGAAATTAAATCAACATATGTGTCTGACAAAGGGAGTGGAGAAATAAATTGTATAATTGGTAATATCAGGCGGCTTCGCTCACACCAGAGTTAATCAGGAAGTCGCATGAGGTTGGTTGGAGGGATACCCCCTCGATACCTTCTTAGCGTTAGAGATATTTCTGAAGATCTATTCATATCTGGGGATCTTTCTAGTGCCTTTACCTCCATGAGAGGTTCTACTTTCAAGGTTTCGGGAACCTGACTTACGACTCTGCAACCACAATGGTTGTAGTGTTGGAGGTACCTATAATTACTATTGTCCGTCCTATAATGAATACACAATCTCTTTCCTCGAACCCATTCGGGTCTCTTGGAAACTCACTGGGCTATAATGTTTAGTACATCCCTATGGCCTCTAGTCCTTTTTCTTATGGTATCTTGAATTTTACTTCGTAGTTTTCAAACGACATCCCATATGTTGGACCTAATGCTAGCATTGGACTTAGGGGCACTACACCTCCTTACACTCCATTTTCATTTGGTGGTTCTCAAATCCCTCAAATGACTCTTAATATGGGAGGCATTCCTACTTTTAAACCTAGGTCTAATCATCTTTCTTATGGGTGGAGAAACCAACCTAGCGGACAAGTTCCATCCTATACCCCTACTTCCTCAGTGTCAATTCTGACCAACACATTTCTCATTATGAATCCACATTTATCCTCTGGATTCACACCTGGAGGAGATTAGTTTCATGCTTTAGGCAACCCCCAACCCGGATCCACTCCAGCTGGGGGAAATTTTTATAACTCGCATTAGAACATTCCTACTAGAATGATTCCCAATAAACCATTTATGAATCATCACTAAGGAGGGTATTACAATCCCGAAAAGGGCCATGGTGCTTACCAGAACCCTGGATGAGATGCAGTTCCTGAAGCACAATCTTTCCATGGATATTACGGCCAGATGTCATAACCCCATCTCCCTTTTCTGGCCACGCTTAATCTTCCATACTTCTCTAAGTTGATGAATGACCTTGTGTCTCATGAGACTACATGGACCCCCGTCCCCACCAAGCTTCCTTCGAACATTCCAAAATTCGAAGGTAAGAATGGCGAGGATCCCGGTGATCACGTCACCACCTTTCACCTATGGTTCTCTTCGAATTCCCTTAAAGACAAATTTATTCGGTTAAGATTGTTTCAATGCACCCTCATTGGGGTTGCTACGAAATGGTATATTGAGCTACCTAGGAGGGCATATGGGACCTTTAGTTATATGGTGTTGTTCTTCCTTAACCACTTCCAATTTTCGGTTCATTATGATGTTGGCCTAGAAATTTTGTCGACTTTGCGCCAGGACACAACCACTCATATCTCGAATCATATCCAAGAGTGGCATAGACGAAAGAGGTTTATTAAGACCTCCATACCCT
>SNQJ01S0016069.1:1458-54188 GCA_010110895.2 Picea sitchensis
CTCTAATCCATGTAGGCCTGTCTCAACAGGGCTTACTAAACACCTGGGGAATATAGCTTGCCTTGCCTATGGCTAAGCTTTACAACTTTGGACCAAAAACCTCTTGGGGAATATAGCTTGCCTTGCCTATGGCTAAGCTTTACAACTTTGAACTAAAAACTCTAGGGTGTCGGGTACTACCGATCATGCACCCCTTACATCATATATGCATCATTTCATCTCACGTACAAAAATTCCACATTATTTACTAAATGCTCAACAAATTACAAGCCCATTACATATGAACTCATTCAATATTCCCAATAAACCCATTGCTTATTATCACCTAACACAACAGATGCCAAATCTTATCCAACTCCAATTTGAAATCACACGACTCATACTACCTTAAATTTTGTATGTGTAAATACACTAACACTCCAATAAGACATTTTACTTTCTCCATGACAAGACAAAAGAAGAGCATTGCTTGTTCCTCTATTCTTCAAGCAAAAATTCCATTGTGAACATATCCTGAAATTATCACAGTCCAAGACACCACATCCGGTCCTGAGATTTGTCAAACACATCCAATTTTGATAATGTGGGCATGTAGATTTTTACTTTCAGAGAGAGCCTTCATCTTCGCGCATCCTTGCAGCATCAAAGCATATGCCTAGACTTCTCCACGATGATGAGAAATGGTCCTTTCACAAGATCGGAAAACCAGACTTCGAATATTCTTTTGCCAAATATTGTCAAATTTGTATTGAACACCCTCAAAAGTGAGGGCAATTGCCTTTCTGTAGGACTGGAGCTTTTCCAGTATGGAGGGCAGGTTTGAATCCGACTCCACCAGCAGGCGGTTTTCCCTTATAACAAAGAAGTGTTTGTCAGGCTGCTCCTCCAACGATATCTCCAAAATATCTAACATAATCGACCCGTTGAGTCTCCTCTTTCAGGATGGGGTGATACTGAACAACATTACCCTTGACACGGGACTCTCTGGAGGCATTCGCTTCTTCTATGCACTTGTAGAGCAGTACTCTCAACCTTACGACACTCAGGGAAGCTCAATGCTTAGCGTTCAACTCTCACTGAGAACAGAAATGGGGGCGGCTCCGTTTGACGGCTACCTCTGGAATTCAACAGAACAAACCCTTGGCCCTCATGGACTCTGCTACTCTGCGAATCCTTAACAATTGCAGCGAAAGGAACAAAAAAATGAGGGCGGCTCTGCGTCTTTCTTCCTGGCAGCGGATTTCTCCAATTATCTGTGGCATTAGCTCTCTTAAGACCCGCGGCTCTCTCTTCAATGTTTCACGACCTTCACTGCTACCATGGAAGCTACGGCTTCCTCAGCTCTCCAAATCTCTCAGCGAAACATTACGCGGGACTTCATCTCCCACGGCTCTCCTCAGCATCACGTAGGACTCCTTTCAGGATCCTGGGTTCTCCCGCGAGTGAGCCCAGTTCCAAGCTCTGATACCAAATTGATGGGGTCAGAAGCAGAACAAAGACAAATAACCAACAGAAGAAATTTTATTGTTTGATTGATTAAACCAGATACATCTGCCTTGTATTTATAGAGGCCTTTGGAAAACACTCGAGCGTCCAGAAGGTTCTCGGAGTGTCCGTGGATTGTCACGAGGATATGGCTGTAGAACTCTATCGAGGTTGGTGGAAGCTCGAGGTTGGTGGAATCTTCGGTTGGTAGAAATTAACTTTTTTCTAACAGTCATTAATGAATTGCATCAGAGTTATTGACAGTTAAAACAATAGCAAGCTAAATGGACAAACTAGAATGAATCCAGGATCTATGCAGCAATTAAGAAGTTAAAAAGCAAGCGAGAAGAAACCGAATATAATCTTGTCGAGACTGTTATTCTGGAGATATTCGTAAACTAGTAGCCATTCTGAACTTTGAACGGAGAAACCAAGCAATTTCACTAGATTCCTATGCTGAACACGACTGATGAGATTTGCTTCATTCAGAAATTCAGCATCTCCTTGACTTGAATCTATATACAGCCGTTTGATTGCAACTTCTCTACCATCAGGTAGAACCCCCTGCAGATCAATTAACTACAAAATTATTTATGTTCTACATTAAGACTAAATCTGCTACCTCTAAATATCTGATTTAATTGAATGTCGATTGACCGCTCACTTTAAAGACCGATCCAAAACCTCCCTGGCCAAGCTTGTTATCTGGTCTAAAATTGGAGGTGGTCGATTTCAGAATATCGTATTTAAAAATCAATTCTGGATTCGCTATAGTAGGGGATATGCTAATTTCTCCTTTCCGAGCGAAAAAAATTAAAAGGCATTTACTTATCTTGCCCTAAAGAAATAGATGAACAGTTCACAAGATACAAGTTAATCAAGGGCACGGGGAGTTTTTTTTAGCAATTTCAGAACCTCTGGTTCCACAAATCTTTTCCCAACGTTTTCGAAAATAGAAAATATTGCACTTCCAAAGGCCTATGGCTGCAATTAATCCAAGGGTGACACCTAGTATGCCCAGAATCATCCGAGGCACCTTAGATCTCTTGGCTTCTGCAAGTTTTCAAAGGAATTCAAAGTAAATTGGCTGTGTTTTATTTCACCAAAATGAAATCTTTGCAATACAAGTATATCGATTTTCATTGTAAACTATGTAATGAAATATACTGTATACTGAAGGACTTTCTCGATGTGACTGAAAGCGACTGCTCCCATTTTTGCCCTCTGCACAAGAAATTTCAGCAAATTGGCTACGTTTTAGTTCACTAAAATGAATTCCTTACAAAATCAGTATATTGCTAATTAACATAGTGACAAAGTTAGTAGACCATTATTAATTATATCATTTTTTATAGTAATTTTTTAATATGATTAGGTAAATGTGAAAAAGTAAACAAGTTAACTGATACATTCATAAATATAAAAAAATTTACCAGTAAAAATTTTATTACTAACCATCAAATTAAATTTTTAAATTAAAAATTATTAATCATACACATTATCAATAAACTTAATTATGGTAAATTATGCTAAAAAGGTACATGAAGAAGTTGGTAGATTGGAAGCGTTGTAAAAAGCGTAAACCTCTGAACGCAAATAGCAGTTCATAGATCTGAATTGTGACCCAAGAGCTCCTTTTTGGCATAAGAATATATATGACAAAGCAGAAGTGAGGCACGATCCGCAATTTATTGGGGACATATCCCTCCAGCACTGTGCTAAGCTGTAGATATGCTGGCTTGAATTATAAGGTTCAGCGACTGCATGTGCAGCAAAAAGTTTGGGACTATTGGCAGCTCTATTCACAATATTTAAGACTGCGTCCTTAACCGTATTTTTGAATTGTTGTGGCTGACTCAGTGTTGCAAAGAACACTTGCTGGCTCACTCTCATCGTAATCGTTGTAAAAATTATGATATTCGTAACGTAAGAAGCAGCCTTCTAGCTGAATGAGTCCAGAAGTGTTGTAGCATCCCTGAACAAGTTTTGCTCTGGACGCACATGCGCACAGTTTGCAATCGGAGGAACTTAAATCTCCTCTGCACTGGACAAGCCCATAAACCCTACTATTGTTGTTTTGCCCCCAACAACAACACTAGAAGTATTGAATCCACTTAGATAAACGTTCCTCGTCAATGAGTCTAAGACCTTGTCTAGACTACGCTGGAAAGCGTTACTGTTTCTATATTCATATTGCGCACAATATGAATATAGTCGCTGGATCAGCTGCAGCGAAGCCCATATGCGTACACAAACTCATCACGAGAAGTAACACACTGTTGATTAATGGATTCATCTTCGTAACTATCTCGTATTACAGGAGCTCAGCAGTCTTCTCCTTTGTAATCTTATCGGTGGAGCTGATTCTGTAGTCCAATGGCCTTGCGAAGTTGGAGTGGTTTCCGTTCATTTATTTTCCAATGCCCATTGATTTTAAATAGTCCCTGGCTTAGAGCTGGCTCTTGTTCCGTTACCTCTGGGTTAAAAAAAATCTATTTTTAAATTTAATTTTTTTAGTTTTGTTTTATGTTTTTATTCTTTGTAACATAAATCTTTACAAAATGATATTTTTATGTTGTTTAAATTGTATTTTTAAATATAGAAATAGATTAATTGGTGAAAAATTCTTGGTGGATTATATAAAAATAATCACTCAAATCTGCATATACAATAATTTTTAGCAAGATTTTATAGTTCATGTTACTAATGTTATTATTAATGGGAATAAATGTGTCATGATTAGTTTAATAGTTTAATAGGGTAGCTCTAATGTTTTATGTTTTAGAATTTTTGGTGGGAATATAAATTTGGGTGAACAATTTTTGTTGTTTAAATTATATTTCTAAATGCATAAATAATAACCTCTTAAAATAACCTTAAGTGGTTACTCCTCACAGCCACATTCCTCACGATGGCATTGAGGATGACAAGTTCCATTGTTCTAATAGTTCATCTAATGTTTAAGGTTTATAATCTCTCAGCGAGACTTTTGTTGTCTTACTCTCTATCCAGATTGTATGTTCAGTTTGTGTTGCATGTCTAGATAGCTCTACCACAACACTCTATTGTCACTTGCTTTGGTTTCCAACTCTTTGGCACAGCAAGTAGTGGCTTCTAATTTTGGCTACAAGAACAAAATGATGCCACTTGTTTGGGTTTCCACTATCTTGAATTGATATAACATTCATTACAAAAAAACATCCATCCCAAACTTGTGATTATGAATTGATATAATCTTATTTACACAAACAACTAAATTCAATTCATAAATATCAATTTAACATTAAATTATATTTTTTTAATATTAAAATAACACTTGAGTGAGTAGATAGGATAACATCCATCCCACAACTACACAAACTAAATTCATAAGTATTCGTTTAACATTAAATTATATTTTTTTAATATTAAAATTTAATCTTGTTGAAATTTTGACTATAATTATATATTAATATACTTATATTATTGTACCGGCCGCCCCTTTCCCCTCTTGACTTCCTATTATATGGGGCTGACTATAAATTTTAGCCTTCTCTAAAGTTTTACTTTAGTTCAATTTTTTTGGATTTTTACTTGAGTAGAGTGTAAATTTTAGCCTTGTTCAATGATTAACTGCACGTAGGTGGGATCTTAGTTAAAAAAAAATAAAAATTGGATTCTTACCTTAGTAGACTGTAAATTTTAGCCTTGTTCCACGACTAACTACAACTGGAATCCACACATTTCTCTTAGCAATTGTTTGTTGGAAAGTAAGTCATATCATGGGAATCACAAAGCACAAACATGCAATTAGGGTTGCACGATTAACTGCACGTGGGACCCACACAACTCTCTTAGCAACTGTTTGTTGGAAAGTAATACATATCAAGGGAATGACAAAGCACAAACACTCCATTAGGGTTGCATGACTAAGAGCACGTGGAAGCTGTGATTATCAAGTGGAAAATTCTCGATAGCGCACATAAGAATGGTTATGAACAAATGTTGGGGACAGGTTTGTAATTGTGAGGAAAATATATATGTGCGAAGATATCTCATGATTGTTTTAATGGAAAGTCATGCAATCTTCGCTTAAGGGTTGAGGAAAATCACAAAGATGTTTTACACGTAAAGGAACTCATGACTATTAAAAGTATTCATGCGTATAACCTGTGTGACTGTTTAAGAAGTATATGTGCAAATCTCATGGCAGTTTCACTAAAAGCAACGACACTGACAACAAATATGTTTTTTTCGTGTGTGTGCAAACCTTGTGATATAGAAAAAGGAAGGAAGTGGGACGCATTGACTTACTAGAACGTAGTTGGGCGGGTCACTGCAGAAAGAGATCCAAGCAGAAAGAGATACAAACTTAATTCACTTCGATTGATGACATAGATGGAAGGTCCCATGCAGTTGATGGGACGTTTACCCACCCACCCTTCTCCATCTTTAAATAGCCCAAGCCCCACCACCTACTTTCATATATATATATATGAATTTAATGGGTTGGTTGCAACAAACATAGATTAATGAGGCCTATTATCCAACCCAATAAGAAGCTTGAATGGGGGAGATGGGAAAATGATACTGAGACTAAGCCACCTTCATATCGAACTAACACTTAAAAATAAGGGTTGGGTTAGTGACTCTGTTCTTAAGACTAGCATCAATTCATTTTTCCTAAATTTATGTATTTAGATTTCCTCAATATTTTTTTCATACAGTCCAGCCAAAAGGGCGAGACATCTAGAGATGAAAGCGACTTCATCATACAGGGCCAATAATTGGACCTGAGTGGTACTACCATACTTTTTATTGCATCTAGTATTTCCTTTGTTTCAACTATTGATGCATACCTAGTACTAATGTGTGACATATTTTCTATGTAGATGTGGGGTCAAGGGAGCAAGGGGCAATTGCAACAACTAACTCGGTAGGCCATGAGGGAGTAGGTCAATGACAAGGTTGCCATGATGATGAGGTAGGGACTACAACACAAAGGCTCGAGTTTGATTCAGAACTAGAGGTTGAGAGGTGACTTACAATAGAGCTCTAAGCACAAATCGTCAATCTAAGGTGACAACTTGATGTGGTCCTACAAAGTGTCCCTCAAGCAAGATGGGTTGACCTATGCGATGATATTATTGATGCTTGCATAGGGATATTGATAAAGTGGCACCTAATTATGCAGAGGGGTGCGATCTCTAGAGCTATGGTAAGGGGCAGAGAGGAGTCCCTACGGATGGTGTTGGAATGAAACCCTCAATTGAAAGAGGATTGTTAGGGCTAAAATCCATCCCACAACTACACAAACTAAATTCATAAATATTACGTACTATAATTATATATTAAATTATATTTTTTTAATATTAAAATTTAATCTTGTACTATAATTATATATTAATATACTTATATTATTGTACCCGCCGCCCCTTTCCCCTCTTGACTTCCTATTATATGTGGCTCACTATAAATTTTAGCCTTCTCGAAAGTTTTACCTTAGTTAAATTTTTTTGGATTTTTACCTGAGTAGACAGTAAATTTTAGTCTTGCTCCACGATTAACTGCACGTACGTGGGATCTTAGTTAAAAAAAAATTGGATTTTTACCCTAGTCGACTGTAAATTTTAGCCTTGTTCCACGACTAACTGCACCTGGGATCCACAGAGTTCTCTTAGCAATTGTTTGTTGGAAAGTAAGTCATCTCATGGGAATGACAAAGCACAAACACGCAATTAGGGTTGCACGATTAACTGCACGTGGAACTCTCTTAGCAACTGTTTGTTGGAAAGTAACACATCTCAAGGGAATGACAAAACACAAAGACGCAATTAGAGTTGCACGACTAAGGGCATGTGGAAGCTGTGATTATCACGTGGTAAATTCTTGATAGTGCGCATGAGAATGGTTATGAACAAATGTTGGGGACAAGTTTGTAATTGTGAGGAAAATATATATATGCGAAGATATCTCATGATTGTTTTAATGGGAAGTCATGCAATCTTCGCTCAAGGGTTGAGGAAAATCACAAATATGTTTTACACGTCAAGGAAATCATGACTATTGAAAGTATTCATGCATATAACCTGTGTGATTGTTTAAGAAGTATATGTGTAAATCTCATGGTAGTTTCACTAAAAGCTACGATATTGACAACACATGTGTTTTTTTGTGTGTGCAGACCTTGTGACTACCATCTAGACATGAGCGCAATTTCATCATACGGGGCCAATAATTGGACCTCATTGGTACTACCATACTTTTTATTGCATCTAGTATTTGCTTTGTTTCAACTATTGATGCATACCTAGTACTAATGTGTGACATATTTTCTATGTAGATGTGGGGTCAAGGGAGCAAGGGGCAATTGCAGCAACTAACCCGGTTGGCCATGAGGGAGTAGGTCAATGACAAGGTTGCCATGATGATGAGGTAGGGCCTACAACACAAATGCTCGAGTTTGATTCAGAACTGGAGGTTGAGAGGTGGCTTACAATAGAGCTCTAAGCACAAATCATCAATCTAAGGTGTTATTGATGCTTGCATAGGGATATTGATAAAGTGGCACCTAGTTATGCAGAGGGATGTGAACTCTAGAGCTATGGAAAGGGGAAGAGAGGAGTCCTCATGGATGGTGTTGGAGGGGAACCCTCAATTGGAAGAGGATTGTTAGGGTTACAAGACCCTCCATTCTAGTGGTGTATACATTTATTTTTTATGGGTGTGGACCAATTTTCTATGTTATGTATTTTTTGGTGATGTACCTCAATGATGGCCGATCTCAGATGTGCATATATTTTTTGAAATTGAAATGTGTGTGTGTGTGTGCGCGCGCGTGCGCATACATATATAGATATGTAGATGTGTACAAGGTTTAATCTTGATGTTGGTAGGTATTGATGGGTAGGTATTCATTGTTGTTCTAGACATATTCGTAAACTAGTAGCCTTTTTGAAAATTCAATAGAGAAACCAACCAATTTCACTACATTCTTGTGTTGAACATGACTGATAAGATTTGCTTGATTTAGGAAATTCAACATCTCCTTGACTTGAACCTATATACAGTCGTTTGACTACAACTTCTCTACCATCAGGTAGAACCCCGTGCACATCAATTAACGACAAAATTATTTATGTTATACATTAAGACTAAAGCCTCTACCTCCAAATATCTGATTTAATTGAATGTCAATGACAGCTCACTTAAAAGAACAATCCAAAACCTCCTTTGCCAAGCTTTTTATCTAGTCTAAAATTGGAGGAGGTATCTTCTTTCAGAATATCATTCTTGAAAATCAATTTTAGATTCGCTATAGTACTTGGAATATCATGATAATAAAATACCATGATGTCTTTTCTATTCGCATGGTTCCAACGATGATTTCATACCTCTCTCTCCAGCCAAGTGTAGGAGATTTTATTACATCTGCCATTGATGGGGTCAGAAGCAGAACAAAGACAAATAACCAACAAAAGAAATTTTATTGTCTGATTGATTAAACCAGATACATTTGCCTCGTATTTACCTCGTATTTATAGAGGCCTTTAGAAAACACTCAGCGTCCAGAGGGTTCTTGGAGTGTTGGTGGATTGTCACGAGGATATGGCTGTAGAACTCTCTCGAGGTTGGTGGAAGCTTCGGTTGGTAGAAATTAATGTTTTTGCAACACTCCCCCTTAATTTCTACCACTAATTACATCAATATTTTCAATGTCCAATGCTTCTCTCAAATATTCAAATTGGTCAAGTTGCTTTTTTGATCTGCAATGTCTCCTCCTTAACAAATACATGTCTTGGTTAGGTCTTTATCTCAGTCATTTCATCATCCTCAATTTCTATGTTCATATGGTTGGGCTTCCTTGAATGTGCTACTTTATTACACAACACACGCTCACTTGAGTTTCATCATTTTTGCTTCTTCTTTTGTACCTGTATTAATTAATCCTCAAACTTTTGCGTCTTCCTTTTTCACCTGCAAACAACTTGGTCATTGATGTTCATATAAAAAGAGATCCATCTACCAAGATACATGGGTACCATCCGTTGTACTCGTCAGTTCTCTAGGTATCCTTTTCACATACATGGTTCATCAATACATTAGACTCCTTTAGTCATAATTTGGTCCCAACTCACAGTCTGAGATTACTTAATCTCACAGTCCTCCCCTTAATCGAAGATCTAACTTCTCCAATCACCATCAAACTTAGATACAAGTACACCTTAACACCCTCGTACCTATCTAGTGGTTAATTCCACAGCTTGATGCCACATCCACTCTTTATGCCTAAGAGGGATACACACTACATGATCACTCTAATCCATGTAGGCTTGTCTCAACATGGCTTAGTAAACACCTAGGGAATATAGCTTGCCTTGCCTATGGCTAAGCTTTACAACTTTGGACCAACAACCTCTTGGGGAATATAGCTTGCCTTGCCTATGGCTAAGCTTTACAACTTTGAACTAAAAACTATAGGGTGTCAGGTACTACTGATCATGCACCCCTTACATCATATATGCATCATTTCATCTTAGGTACAAAAATTCCACATTCTTTACTAAATGCTCAACAAATTACAAGCCCATTACATATGAACTCATTCAATATTCCCAATAAACCCATTGCTTATTATCACCTAACACAACAAATGCCAAATCTTATACAACTCCAATTTGAAATCACACATGACTCATACTACCTTAAATTTTGTTTGTGTAAATACACTAACACTCCAATAAGACATTTTACTTTCTCCATCACAAGACAAAAGAAGAGCATTTTCTGTTCCTCTATTCTTCAAGCAAAAATTCCATTATGAACATATCCTGAAATTATCACAATCCAGGACATGACATCCCGTCGTGAGATTTGTCAAACACATCCAATTTTGATAATGTGGGCATGTAGATTTTTACCTTCAGAGAGAGCCTTCATCTTCGCGCATCCTTGCAGCATCAAAGAATATGCCTAGACTTCTCCACGGTGATGAGAAATGGTCCTTTCGCAAGATCAGAAAACCAGACTTCGAATTTTCTTTTGCCAAATATTGTCAAATTTGTATTGAACGACCTCAAAAGCGAGGGCAATTTCCTTTCTGTAGGACTAGAGCTTTAGTATGGAGGGCAGGTTTGAATCCAACTCCACCACCAGGCGGTTTTCCCTTATAACAAAGAAGTGTTTTCAGGCTGCTCCTCCAACGATATCCCCAAAATCTCTAACACAATTGACCCGTTGAGTCTCCTCTTTCAGGATGGGGCGATACTGAACAACATTACCCTTGACGTCAGACTCTCTAGAGGCATTCACTTCTTCTATACACTTGTAGAGCATTACTCTCAACCTTACGACACTCAGGGAAGCTCAATGCTTAGCGTTCAATTGTCACTAAGAACAAAAATGGGGGCGGCTCCATATGATGGATACCTCTGGAATTCAGCTGAACGAACCCTTGGCCCTCACGGACTCTGCTGCTCCACAGATCCTTGACAAATGCAGTGAAAGGAACAAAAAAATGGTGGTTGCTCTGTGTCTTTCTTCCTGGCAGTGGATTTCTCCAATTCTCTGCGACATTAGCTCTCTTAAGACTCGCGGCCCTCTCTTCAACGCTTCACGGCCTTCACTTCTTCCATGGAAGTTGCGGCTTCCTCAGCTCTCCAAATCTCTCAGCGAAACATTACGCAGTACTTCATCTCCCACGGATCTCCTCAGCATCACGAAGGACTCCTTTCAGGATCCTGGGTTCTCCCATGAGTGAGCCCAGTTCCAAGCTCTTATACCAAATTGATGGGGTTAGAAGCAGAACAAAGACAAATAACCAACAGAAGAAATTGTATTGCTTGATTGATTAAACCAGATACATCTGCCTCATATTTATAGAGGCCTTTAGAAAACACTCGAGTGTCCAGAAGGTTCTCGGAGTGTCGGTGGATTGTCACGAGGATATGGTTGTAGAATTCTCTCGAGGTTGGTGGAAGCTAGAGGTTGGTGGAAGCTCTGGTTGGTAGAAATTAAATTTTTTTCAACATCCATTAATGAATTTCATAAGAGTTATTGACAGTTAAAACAATAGCAAGCCAAATGGACAAACTAGAATGAATCCAGGATCTATGCAGCGATTAAGCAGTTAAAAAGCAAGCGAGAAGAAACCGAATATAATCTTGTCGAGACTGCTGTTCTGGAGATATTCGTAAACTAGTAGCCTTTCTGAACTTTGAACAGAGAAACCAAGCAATTTCACTAGATTCCTGTGCTGAACACGACTGATGAGATTTGCTTCATTCAGAAATTCAGCATCTCCTTGACTTGAACCTATATACAGCCGTTTGATTGCAACTTCTCTACCATCAGGTAGAACCCCCCGCAGATCAATTAACTGCAAAATTATTTCTGTTCTACATTAAGACTAAAGCTGCTACCTCTAAATATCTGATTTAATTGAATGTCGATTGACCGCTCACTTTAAAGACTGATCCAAAACCTCCCTGGCCAAACTTGTTATCTGGTCTAAAATTGGAGGTGGTCGATTTCAGAATATCGTATATAAAAATCAATTCTGGATTCTCTATAGTAGGGGATATGTTAATTTCTCGTTTCCCTGCGAAAAAAATTAAAAGGCATTTACTTATCTTTCCCTAAAGAAATAGATGAACAGTTCACAAGATACAAGTTAATCAAGGGCACGCGGAGTTTTTTTTTTTAGCAATTTCAGAACCTCTGGTTCCACAAATCTGTTCCCAACATTATTGAAAATAGAAAATATTGCACTTCCAAAGGCCTATGGCTGCAATTAATCCAAGGGTGGCACCTACTACACCTAGAATCATCCCAAGCACCTTAGATCTCTTGGCTTCTGCATGTTTTCACAGGAATTCAGAGTAAATTGGCTGTGTTTTATTTCACCAAAATGAAATCTTTGCAAAACAGGTATATCGATTTTCATTGTAAACTATGTAATCAAATATACTGGATACTGAAGGACTTTCTCGATGTGACTGCAAGCGAATGCTCCCATTTTTTTCCCTCTGCACAAGAAATTTCAGCAAATTGGCTACGTTTTAGTTCACTAAAATGAATTCCTTACAAAATCAGCATATTGCTAATTAACATAGTGACAAAGTCAGTAGTCAGTAGATGGTTATTAATTATATGATTTTATAGTAATTTTTAATATGATTAGGTAAATGTGAAAAAGTAAACAAGTTAACTGATGCATTCATAAATATAAAAAAATTTACCCGTAAAAACTTTATTACTAACCATCAAATTAAATTTTTAAATTAAAAATTATTAATTATACACATTATCAATAAACTTAATTATGGAAAATTATGCTAAAAAGGTACCTGGAGAAGTTGGTAGATTGGAAGCATTGTAAAAAGCGTAAACCTCTGAACGCAAATAGCAGTTCATAGATCCGAATTGTGACCCAAGAGCTCCTTTTTGGCATAAGAATATATATGACAAGGCAGAAGTGAGGTACGATCCTCAGTTTATTGGGGACATATCCCTCCAACACTGTCCTAAGCTGTAGATATGTTGGCTTGAATCATAAGGTGCACTGACTGCATGTGCAACAAAAAGTTTGGGACTATTGGCAGCTGTATTCGCAATATTTAAGACTGCGTCCTTAACCGTATTTGTGAATTGTTGTGGCTTACTGTTGTTCTCAGTGTTGCAAAGGACACTTGCTGGCCCACTCTCATCGTAATCATTGTAAAACTTATGAAATTCGTAACGTAAGAAGCAGCCTTCTAGCTGAATGAGTCCAGAAGTGTTGTAGCATCCCTGAACAAGTTTTTCTCTGGCCGCACATGCGCATAGTTTGCAATTGGAGGAACTTAAATCTCCTCTGCACTGGACAAGCCCGTAAACCCTACTATTGTTGTTTTGGCCCCCAACAACAACACTAGATGTATTGAATACGCTTAGATAAACGTTCCTCGTTAATGCGTCTAAAACCTTGTCTAGACTACACTGGAAAGCACTACTGTTTCTATATTCATATTGCCCACAATATGAATATAGTCGTTGGATCAGCTGCAACGAAGCCCATATGCATACACAAACTGATCACGAGAGGTAACACGCTGTTGATTAATGGATTCATCTTCGTAACTATCTCGTATTATAGGAGCTCAACCGTCTTCTCCTCTGTAATCTTATCGGTGGAGCTGATTTTGTAGTCCAATGGCCCTGCGAAGTTGGAGTGGTTTTCGTTCATTTATTTTCCAATGCCCATTGATTTTAAATAGTCGCTGGCTTAGAGCTGGCTCTTGTTCCGTTACCTCTGGGTTAAAAAAAATCTATTTTTAAATTTAATTTTTTTAGTTTTGTTTAATTTTTTTATCCTTTGTAACATAATTTTTTACAAAATGATATTTTTATGTCGTTTAAATTGTATTTTTAAATATAGAAATAGATTAACTGGTGAAAAATTCCTGGTGGATTATATAAAAATAACCACTCAAATCTGCATATACAATAATTTTTAGCAAGATTTTATAGTTCATGTTACTAATGCTATTATTAATGGGAATAAATGTCTCATTATTAGTTAAATACGGTAGCTCTGATGTTTTATGTTTTAGAATTTTTGGTGGGAATATAAATTTGGGTGAACAATTTTTATTGTTTAAATTGTATTTCTAAATGCATAAATAATAACCTCTTAAAATAACCTTAAGTCGTTACTCCTCACAGCCACATTCATCACGATGGCATTAAGGATGGCAAGTTCCATTGTTCTAATAGTTCATCTAATGTTTAAGGTTTATAATTTCTGAGGGAGACTTTTTTGTACTAATGCTTAGTTTTTTTGTCTTACTCTCTATCCAGATTGTATGTTCAGTTTGTGTTGCATGTCTAGATAGCTCTACCCCAACACTCTATTGTCACTTGCTTTGGTTTCCAACTCTTTGGCAGAGCAAGTAGTGGCTTCTAATTTTGGCTACAAGAACAAAATGATGCCACTTGTTTGGGTTTCCACTATCTTGAACTGATATAACATTCATTACAAATTTTTTTTTATCCCAAACTTGTGATTATGAATTGATATAATCTTATTTACACAAACAACATCCATCCCACAATTACACAAACTAAATTCAATTCATAAATATCTATTTAACATTAAATTATAATTTTTTAATATTAAAATAACACTTGAGTGAGTAGATAGGATAACATCCATCCCACAACTACACAAATTAAATGAGTGAGTAGATAGGATAACATCCATCCCACAACTGCACAAATTAAATTCATAGATATTAGTTTAACATTAAATTATATTTGTTTAATATTACAATTTAATATTGTAGAAATTTTGGCATTTGACTATAATTATATATTAATATACTTATATTATTGTACACAACTGCACAAATTAAATTCATAGATATTCGTTTAACATTAAATTATATTTGTTTAATATTACAATTTAATATTGTAGAAATTTTGGCATTTGACTATAATTATATATTAATATACTTATATTATTGTACCTGTCGCCCCTTTCCCCTCTTGACTTCCTATTATATGGGGCTGACTATAAATTTTAGCCTTTCTCCAAAGTTTTACCTTAGTTAATTTTTTTTGGATTTTTACCTCAGTAGACTGTAAATTTTAGCCTTGTTCCATGATTAACTACATGTACGTGGGATCTTAGTTAAATTTTTTTTGGATTTTTACTTTAGTAGACTGTAAATTTTAGCCTTGTTCCACGACTAACTACACCTGGGATCCACACATTTCTCTTAGCAATTGTTTGTTGGAAAGTAAGTCATCTCATGGGAATGACAAAGCACAAACACACAATTAGGGTTGCACGATTAACTGCACGACGCACACAACTCTCTTAGCAACTGTTTGTTGGAAAGTAACACATCTCAAGGGAATGACAAAGCACAAACACTAAATTAGGGTTGCACGACTAAGGGTACGTGCAAGCTGTGATTATCAAGTGGAAAATTCTCGATAGCGCACATAAGAATGGTTATGAACAAATGTTGGGTACAAGTTTGTAATTGTGAGGAAAATATATATGTGCGAAGATATTTCATGATTCTTTTAATGGAAATTCATGCAATCTTCGTTGAAGGGTTGAGGACAATCAAAAAGATGTTTTACTTGTCAAGGAACTCATGACTATTAAAAGTATTCATGCGTATAACCTGTGTGACTGTTTAAGAAGTATATGTGCAAATCTCATGGCAGTTTCACTAAAAGCAACGACATTGACAAAAAACATGTTTTTTTTGTGTGTGTGCAAACCTTGTGATATAGAAAAAGGAAGGAAGCGGGATGCATTGACTTACTAGAACATAGTTTGGCGTGTCGCTGCCTAAAGAGATCCAAGCAGAAAGAGATCCAAAGTTAATTCACTTCGATCGATGACATAGCTGGAAGGTTTCAAGCAGTTGATGGGACATTTACCCACCTACCCTTCTCCGTCTTTAAATAGCCCAAGCCCCACCACCTACTTTCATATATATATATATATTAATTTAATAGGTTGGTTGCAACAAACATAGATTAATGAGGCCTATTATCCAACCCAACAAGAAGCTTGAATGGGGGAGATGGGAAAATGATACTGAGACTAAGCCGCCTTCATATCGAACTAACACTTAAAAATAGGGGGTGGGTTAGTGACTCCATTCTTAAGACTGACATCAATTCATTTTTCCTAAATTTATGTATTTAGATTTCCTCAATACTTTTTTCATGCAGTCCAGCCAAAAGGGCGAGACATCTAGAGATGAGCGCAACTTCATCATACAGGGCCAATAATTGGACTTGAGTGATACTACCATACTTTTTATTGCATCTAGTATTTGCTTTGTTTCAATTATTGATGCATACCTAGTACTAATGTGTGACATATTTTCTATGTAGATGTGGGGTCAAGGGAGCAAGGGGAAATTGTAGCAACTAATCCGGTAGGCCATGAGGGAGTAGGTCAATGACAAGGTCGCCATGATGATGAGGTAGGGCCTACAACACAAAGGCTCGAGTTTGATTCAGAACTAGAGGTTGAGAGGTGACTTACAATAGAGCTCTAAGCACAAATTGTCAATCTAAGGTGACAACTTGATGTGGTGCTACAAAGTGTCCCTCAAGCAAGATGGGTTGACCTATGCGATGATATTATTGATGCTTGCATAGGGATATTGATAAAGTGACACCTAATTATATGGAGTGATGCGATCTCTAGAGCTATGGTAAGGGGCAGAGAGGAGTCCATGCAGATGGTGTTGGAGGGGAACCCTCAATTGAAAAAGGATTGTTAGGGCTAAAATCCATCCCACAACTACACAAACTAAATTCATAAATATTCGTCTAACATTAAATTATATTTTTTTAATATTAAAATTTAATCTTGTAAAAATTTTGACTTTTGACTATAATTATATATTAATATACTTATATTATTGTACCCGCCGCCCCTTTCCCCTCTTGACTTCCTATTATATGTGGCTGACTATAAATTTTAGCCTTCTCCAAAGTTTTACCTTAGTTAAATTTTTTTGGACTTTTACCTCAGTAGACTGTAAATTTTAGTCTTGCTCCATGATTAACTGCACATACGTGGGATCTTAGTTAAAAAAAAATTGGATTTTTACCTTAGTCGACTGTAAATTTTACCCTTGTTCCACGACTAACTGCACCTGGGATCCACACAATTCTCTTAGCAATTGTTTTCTGGAAAGTAATTCATCTCATGGGAATGACAAAGCACAAACACGCAATTAGGGTTGCACGATTAACTGCACGTGGGAACCACACAACTCTCTTAGCAACTGTTTGTTGGAAAGTAACACATCTCAAGGGAATGACAAAACACAAAGACACAATGAGGGTTGCACGACTAAGGGCAAGTGGAAGCTGTGATTATCACGTGGTAAATTCTCGATAGTGCACATAAGAATGGTTATGAACAAATGTTGGGGACAGGTTTGTAATTGTGAGGAAAATATATATATGCGAAGATATCTCATGATTGTTTTAAAGGGAAGTCATGCAAAATTCGCTCAAGGGTTGAGGACAATCACAAAGATGTTTTACACGTCAAGGAACTCATGACTATTGAAAGTATTCATGCATATAACCTGTGTGACTATTTAAGAAGTATATGTGTAAATCTCATGGCAGTTTCACTAAAAGCTACGACATTGACAACAAATATGTTTTTTTGTGTGTACATACCTTGTGATTACCATCTAGAGATGAGCGCAATTTCATCATACGGGGCCAATAATTGGACCTGATTGGTACTACCATACTTTTTATTGCATCTTGTATTTGCTTTGTTTCAACTATTGATGCATACCTAGTACTAATGTGTGACATATTTTCTATGTAGATGTATGGTCAAGGGAGCAAGGGGCAATTGCAGCAACTAACCTGGTAGGCCATGAGGGAGTAGGTCAATGACAAGGTCGCCATGATGATGAGGTAAGGCCTACAACAGAAAGGCTTGAGTTTGATTTAGAACTGGAGTTCGAGAGGTGGCTTACAATAGAGCTCTAAGCACAAATCATCAATCTAAGGTGTTATTGATGCTTGCATAGGGATATTGATAAAGTGGCACCTAATTATGCAGAGGGATGTGAACTCTAGAGCTATGGAAAGGGGCAGAGAAGAGTCCTCACGGATGGTGTTGGAGGGGAACCCTCAATTGGAAGAGGATTGTTAGGGTTACAAGACCCTCCATCCTAGTGGTGTATACATTTATTTTTTATGGGTATGGACTAATTTTCTATGTTATGTATTTTTTGGTGATGTAGCTCAATGATGGTCGATCTCAGATGTGCATATATTTTTTGAAATTGAAATATGTTTGTGTGTGTGCACGCGCACATACATATATAAATATGTAGATGTGTACTAGGTTTAATCTTGATGTTGGTAGGTATTGATGGGTAGGTATTCACTGTTGTTCTAGACGTATTCGTAAACTAGTAGCCTTTCTGAAATTTCAATAGAGAAACCAACCAATTTCACTACATTCTTGTGCTGAAATGGACTGATAAGATTTGCTTCATTTAGGAAATTCAGCATCTCCTTGACTTGAACCTATATACAGTTGTTTGACTACTACTTCTCTACCATCAGGTAGAACCCCGTGCACATCAATTAACAACAAAATTATTTAGGTTATACATTAAGACTAAATCCACTACCTCTAAATATCTGATTTAATTGAATGTGAGTGACAGCTCACTTAAAAGAACGATCCAAAACCTCCCTAGCTAAGATTTTTATCTAGTCTAAAATTGGAGGAGGTATCTTCTTTGCGAATATCATATTTGAAAATCAATTCTAGATTCGCTATAGTACTTGGAATACCATGATAATAAAATACCATGATGTCTTTTCTATTCGCGCGCTTTCGACGATGATTTTGATACCTCTCTCTCTAGCCAAGTGTAGGAGATTTTATTGCATCTGCCATTGATGGGGTCAAAAAGAAATTTTATTGCTTGATTGATTAAACTAGATACATATGACTCGTATTTATATAGGCATTTAGAAAACACTCAGCGTCCAGAATGTTCTCGGAGTGTCGGTGGATTGTCACGAGGATATGGCTGTAGAACTCTCTCGAGGTTGGTGGAAGCTTCGGTTGGTAGAAATTAACTTTTTTCCAACACTCCCCCTTAATTTCTACCACTAATTACATCAATATTTTCAATGTCCAATGCTTCTCTCAAATATTCAAATTGGTCAAGTTGTTTTTTTGATCTGCAATGTCTCCTCCTTAACAAATACATGTCTTGATTAGGTCTTTATCTGAGTCATGTCATCATCTTCAATTTCTATCTTCTTATGGTTGGGCTTCCTTCAATGTGCTACTTTATTACACAACATATGCTCACTTGAGTTTCATCATTTTTGCTTCTTCTTTTGTACCTGTATTAATTAATCCTCGAACTTTTGCATCTTTCTTTTGCACCTGCAAACAACTTGGTCATTGATGTCCATATAAAAAGAGATCCATCTACCTGGATACAGGGGTACCATCCGCTGTACTCGCCAGTTCTCTAGGTATCCTTTTCACATACATGGTTCATCAATACATTAGACTCCTTTAGTCATAATTTGGTCCCAAATCACATTTTGAGATTACTTAATCTCACAGTCCTCCCCTTAATCGAATATCTAACTTCTCCAATCACCATCAAACTTAGATACAAGTACACCTTACCACCCTCGTACCTATCTAGTGGTTAATTCCACAACTTGATGCCACATCCACTCTTTATGCCTAAGAGGGATACACCCTAAATAATCACTCTAATCCATGTAGGCCTGTCTCAACAGGGCTTACTAAACACCTAGGGAATATAGCTTGCCTTGCCTATAGCTAAGCTTTACAACTTTGAACTAAAAACTCTAGGGTGTCGGGTACTACCGATCATGCACCCCTTACATCATATATGCATCATTTCATCTCAGGTACAAAAATTCCACACTCTTTACTAAATGCTCAACAAATTACAAGCCCATTACATATGAACTCATTCAATATTCCCAATAAACCCATTGCTTATTATCACCTAACACAACAGATGCCAAATATTATCCAACTCCAATTTGAAATCACACATGACTCATACTACCTTAAATTTTGTTTGTGTAAATACACTAACACTCCAATAAGACATTTTACTTTCTCATACTACCTTAAATTTTGTTTGTGTAAATACACTAACACTCCAATAAGACATTTTACTTTCTCCATCACAAGACAAAAGAAGAGCGTTGCCTGTTCCTCTATTCTTCAAGCAAAAATTCCATTGTGAACATATCCTTAAATTATCACAGTCCAAGACACCACATCCCGTCCTGATATTTGTCAAACACATCCAATTTTGATAATGTGGGCATGTAGATTTTTACCCTCGGAGAGGGCCTTCATCTTCGCGCATCCTTGCAGCATCAAAGCATATGCCTAGACTTATCCACGGTGATGAGAAATGGTCCTTTCGCAAGCTAGGAAAACCATACTTTGAATTTTCTTTTGCCAAATATTTTCAAATTTGTATTGAACGCCCTCAAAAGCGAGGGCAATTGCCTTTATGTAGGACTGGATCTTTTCCAGTATGGAGGGCAGGTTTGAATCCGACTCCACCACCAGGTGGTTTTCCCTTATAACAAAGAAGTGTTTGTTAGGCTGCTCCTCCAACGATATCCCCAAAATCTCTAACACAATCGACCCGTTGAGTCTCCTCTTTCAAGATGGGGCAATACTGAACAACATTACCCTTGACACGGGACTCTCTGGAGGCATTCGCTTCTTCTATGCACTTGCAAAGAAGTACTCTCAACCTTACGACACTCAGAGCAGCTCAATTCTTAGCGTTCAACTCTCACTGAGAACAGAAATGGGGGCGGCTCCGTTTGACGGCTACCTCTGGAATTCAGCAAAACGAACCCTTGGCCCTCATGGACTCTCCTGCTCCGCAGATCCTTAACAATTGCAGTGAAAGGAACAAAAAAATGGGGGCGGCTCTGCGTCTTTCTTCCTGGTAGTGGATTTCTCCAATTCTCTGCGGCATTAGTTCTCTTAAGACTCGTGACCCTCTCTTCAACACTTCACGGCCTTCACTGCTACCATGGAAGCTGCGGCTTCCTCAGCTCTCCAAATCTCTCAGCGAAACATTACGCGGGACTTCATCTCCCACGACTCTCCTCAGCATCACGTAGGACTCCTTTTAGGATCCTGGGTTTTCCCACGAGTGAGCCCAGTTCCAAGCTCTGATACCAAATTGATGGGGTCAGAAGCAGAACAAAGACAAATAACCAACAGAATAAATTTTATTTCTTGATTTATTAAACCATATACATCTGCCTCGTATTTATAGAGGCCTTTAGAAAACAATCGAGTGTCCAGAAGGTTCTCAGAATGTCGGTGGATTGTCACGAGGATATGGCTGTAGAACTCTCACGAGGTTGGTGGAAGCTTGAGGTTGGTGGAAGCTTCGGTTGGTAGAAATTAACTTTTTTTCAACATCCATTAATGAATTGCATCAGAGTTACTACCAGTTAAAACAATAGCAAGCTAAATGGACAAACTAGAATGAATCCAGGATCTATGCAGTGATTAAGCAGTTAAAAAGAAAGCGAGAAGAAACCGAATATAATATTGTCGAGACTGCTGTTCTGGAGATATTTGTAAACTAGTAGCCTTTCTGAACTTTGAACAGAGAAACCAAGCAATTTCACTAGATTCCTGTGTTGAACACGACTGATGAGATTTGCTTCATTCAGAAATCCAACATCTCCTTGACTTGAACCTATATACAGTCGTTTGATTGCAACTTCTCTACCATCAGGTAGAAACCCCTGTAGATCAATTAACGGCAAAATTATTTATGTTCTACATTAAGACTAAAGCTGCTACCTCTAAATATCTGATTTAATTGAATGTCGATTGACCGCTCACTTTAAAGACCGATCCAAAACCTCCCTGGCCAAGCTTGTTATCTAGTCTAAAATTGGAGGTGGCCGATTTCATAATATTGTATTTAAAAATCAATTATGGATTCGCTATAGTAGGGGATATGCTAATTACGCGTTTCCCTGCGAAAAAAATTAGAAGGCATTTACTTATCTTGCCCTAAAGAAATAGATGAACAGTTCACAAGATATAAGTTAATCAAGGGCACGGAGAGTTTCTTTTAGAAATTTCAAAACCTCTGGTTCCACAAATCTTTTCCCAACGTTTTCAAAAATAGAAAATATTGCACTTCCAAAGGCCTATGGCTGCAATTAATCCAAGGGTGGCACCTACTACACCCAGAATCATCCCAGGCACCTTAGATATCTTGGCTTCTGCAAGTTTTCACAGGAATTCAGAGTAAATTGGTTGTGTTTTATTTCACCAAAATGAAATTTTGCAAAACAAGTATATCGATTTTCATTGTAAACTATGTAATCAAATATACTGGATGCTGAAGGACTTTCTCGATGTGACTGCAAGAGAATGCTCCCATTTTTTCCCTCTGCACAAGTAATTTCAGCAAATTGGCTACGTTTTAGTTCACTAAAATGAATTCCTTAGAAAATCAACATATTGCTAATTAACATAGTGACAAAGTAAGTAGATCATTATTAATTATATGATTTTATAGTAATTTTTTAATATGATTAGGTAAATGTGAAAAAGTAAACAAGTTAACTAATGCATTCATAAATATAAAAAATTTACCGGTAAATTTTTTATTACTAACCATCAAATTAAATTTTTAAATTAAAAATTATTAATTATATACATTATAAATAAACTTAATTATGGTAAATTATGCTAAAAAGGTACCTAGTGAAGTTGGTAGATTGGAAGCATTGTAAAAAGCATAAACCTATGAACACAAATAGCAGTTCATAGATCCGAATTGTGACCCAAGAGCTCCTTTTTGGCATAAGAATATATATCACAAGGTAGAAGTGAGGCACGATCCGCAGTTTATTGGGGACATATCCCTCCAGCACTGTGCTAAGCTGTAGATATGTTGGCTTGAATTATAAGGTGCAGCGACTGCATGTGCAGCAAAAAGTTTGGGACTATTGGCAGCTGTATTCGCAATATTTAAGACTGCGTCCTTAACCGTATTTGTGAATTGTTGTGGCTCACTGATGTTCTCAGTGTTGCAAAGAACACTTGCTAGCCCACTCTCATCGTAATCGTTGTAAAAATTATGATATTCGTAACGTAAGAAACAACCTTCGAGTTGAATGAGTCTAGAAGTGTTGTAGAAACCCTGCACAAGTTTTGCTCTGGCCGCACATGCGCACAGTTTGCAATCGGAGGAACTTAAATCTCCTCTGCACTGGACAAGCCCATAAACCCTACTATTGTTGTTTTTCCCCCCAACACTAGAAGTATTGAATCCGCTTAGATAAACGTTCCTCGTCAATGATTCTAAAACCTTGTCTAGACTACACTGGAAAGCGCTACTGTTTCTATATTCATATTGCCCACAATATGAATATAGTCGCTGGATCAGCTGTGGCGAATCCCATATGCCTACACAAACTGATCACGAGAAGTAACACGCTACTGATTAATGGATTCATCTTCGTAACTATCTCGTATTACAGGAGCTCAGTCGTCTTCTCCTCTGTAATCTTATCGGTGGAGCTGATTCTGTAGTCCAATGGCCTTGCGAAGTTGGAGTGGTTTCCATTCATTTATTTTCTAATGCCCATTGATTTTAGATAGTCGTTGGTTTAGAGTTGGCTGTTGTTTCGTTACCTCTGGGTTAAAAAAAATCTATTTTTAAATTTAATTTTTTTAGTTTTGTTTTATGTTTTTATTCTTTGTAACATAAATCTTTACAAAATGATATTTTTATGTCGTTTAAATTGTATTTTTAAATATAGAAATAGATTAATTGGTGAAAAATTCCTGGTGGATTATATAAAAATAACCACTCAAATCTGCATATACAATAATTTTTAGCAAGATTTTATAGTTCATGTTACTAATGTTATTATTAATGGGAATAAATGTCTCATGATTAGTTTAATATAGTAGCTCTAATGTTTTATGTTTTAGAATTTTTTTTGGGAATATAAATTTGGGTGAACAATTTTTATTGTTTAAATTGTATTTCTAAATGCATAAATAATAACCTCTTAAAATAACCTTAAGTCGTTACTCCTCACAGCCACATTCCTCACGATGGCATTGAGGATGGCAAGTTCCATTTTTCTAATAGTTCATCTAATGTTTAAGGTTTATAATCTCTCAGCGAGACTTTTTTGTACTAATGCTTAGTTTTTTTTGTCTTACTCTCTATCCAGATTGTATGTTTAGTTTGTGTTGCATGTCTAGATAGCTCTACCACAACACTCTATTGTCACTTGCTTTGGTTTCCAACTCTTTGGCAGAGCAAGTAGTGGCTTCTAATTTTGGCTACAAGAACAAAATGATGCCACTTGTTTGGGTTTCCACTATCTTGAACTGATATAACATTCATTACAAAAAAACATCCATCCCAAACTTGTGATTATGAATTGATATAATCTTATTTACACAAACAACATCCATCCCACAATTACACAAACTAAATTCAATTCATAAATATCTATTTAACATTAAATTATATTTTTTTAATATTAAAATAACACTTGAGTAAGTAGATAGGATAACATCCATCCCACAACTACACAAACTAGATTCATAAATATTCGTTTAACATTAAATTATATTTTTTTAATATTAAAATTTAATATTCGTTTAACATTAAATTATATTTTTTTAATATTAAAATTTAATCTTGTAGAAATTTTGACTTTTGACTATAATTATATATTAATATACTTATATTTTTGTACCCGCCGCCCCTTTCCCCTCTTGACTTCCTATTATATGTGGCTGATTATAAATTTTAGACTTCTCCAAAGTTTTACCTTAGTTAAATTTTTTTGGATTTTTAACTGAGTAGAGTGTAAATTATAGCCTTGTTCCATGATTAACTGCACGTACGTGAGATCTTAGTTAATTTTTTTTTGGATTTTTACGATATTAGACTGTAAATTTTAGCCTTGTTCCACGACTAACTACACCTAGGATCCACACATTTCTCTTAGCAATTGTTTGTTGGAAAGTAAGTCATCTCATGGGAATGACAAAGCACAAACACGCAATTAGAGTTGCACGATTAACAACACGTGGGACCCACACAACTCTCTTAGCAACTGTTTGTTGGAAAGTAACACATCTCAAGGGAATCACAAAGCACAAACACTCAATCAGGGTTGCACGACTAAGGGCACGTGGAAGCTCTGATTATCAAGTGGAAAATTCTCGATAGCGCACATAAGAATGGTTATGAAAAAATGTTGGGGACAGGTTTGTAATTGTGAGGAAAATATATATGTGTGAAGATATCTCATGATTGTTTTAATGGAAAGTCATGCAATCTTCGCTGAAGGGATGAGGACAATCACAAAGATGTTTTACACGTCAAGGAACTCATGACTATTAAAAGTATTCATGCGTATAACCTGTGTGACTGTTTAATAAGTATATGTGCAAATCTCATGGCAGTTTCAGTAAAAGCAACGACATTGACAACAAATATGTTTTTTTTGTGTGTGTGTGCAAACCTTGTGATATAGAAAAAGGAAGGAAGCGGGACACATTGACTTACTAGAACGTAGTTGGGCGGGTCGCTGCAGAAAGAGATCCATGAAAAAAGAGCTCCAAAGTTAATTCACTTCGATTGATGACATAGCTGGAAGGTTTCAAGCAGCTGATGGGACGTTTACCCACCTACCCTTCTCCGTCTTTAAATAGCCCAAGCCCCACCACCTACTTTCATATATATATATGAATTTAATAGGTTGGTTGCAACAAACATAGATTAATGAGGCCTATTATCCAACACAATAAGAAGCTTGAATGGGGAAGATGGGAAAATGATACTGAGGCTAAGCCGCCTTCATATCGAACTAACACTTAAAAATAGGGGGTGGGTTAGTGAGTCCATTCCTAAGACTGACATCAATTCATTTTTCCTAAATTTATGTGTTTAGATTTCCTCGATATTTTTTTTATGCAGTCCAGCCAAAAGGACGAGACATCTAGAGATGAGCGCAACTTCATCATACGGGGCCAATAATTGGACCTGAGTGGTACCACCATACTTTTTATTGCATCTAGTATTTGCTTTGTTTCAACTATTGATGCATACCTAGTACTAATGTGTGACATATTTTCTATGTAGATGTGGGGTCAAGGGAGCAAGGGGCAATTGCAGCAACTAACCCGGTAGGACATGAGGGAGTAGTTCAATGACAAGGTCGCCATGATGATGAGGTAGGGCCTACAACACAAAGGCTCGAGTTTGATTCAGAACTAGAGGTTGAGACGTGACATACAATAGAGCTCTAAGCACAAATCATCAATCGAAGGTGACAACTTGATGTGGTGCTACAAAGTGTCCCTCAAGCAAGATGGGTTGACCTATGCGATGATATTATTGATGCTTGCATAGGGATATTGATAAAGTGGCACCTAATTATGCAGAGTGATGCGATCTCTAGAGCTATGGTAAGGGGAAGAGAGGAGTCCCTGCGGATGGTGTTGGAGGGGAACCCTTAATTGAAGGAGGATTGTTAGGGCTAACATCCATCCCACAACTACACAAACTAAATTCATAAATATTCGTTTAACATTAAATTATATTTTTTTAGTATTAAAATTTAATCTTGTAGAAATTTTGACTTTTGACTATAATTATATATTAATATACTTATATTATTGTACCCGCCGCCCCTTTCCCCTCTTGACTTCCTATTATATGTGGCTGACTGTAAATTTTAGACTTCTCCAAAGTTTTACCTTAGTTAAATTTTTTTGGATTTTTACCTTAGTAGACTGTAAATTTTAGTCTTGCTCCACGATTAACTGCACGTACGTGGGATCTTAGTTAAAAAAAAATTGGATTTTTACCTTAGTCGACTGTAAATTTTATCCTTGTTCCACGACTAACTGCACTTGGGATCCACACAATTCTCTTAGAAATTTTTTGTTGGAAAGTAAGTCATCTCATGGGAATGAAAAGGCACAAAAACACAATTAGGGTTGCACGATTAACTGCACGTGGGACCCACACAACTCTCTTAGCAATTGTTTGTTGGAAAGTAACACATCTCAAGGGAATGAAAAAACACAAAGACGCAATTAGGGTTTCATGACTAAGGGCACGTGGACGTTGTGATTATCACATGGTAAATTCTCAATAGTGCACATAAGAATGGTTATGAACAAATGTTGGGGATAGGTTTGTAATTGTGAGGAAATATATCTTTGCGAAGATATCTCATGATTGTTTAAATGGGAAGTCATGCAATTTTCGCTCAAAGATGTTTTACACGTCAAGGAACTCATGACTATTGAAAGTATTCATGCATATAACCTGTGTGACGGTTTAAGAAGTATATGTGTAAATCTCATGGAAGTTTCACTAAAAGCTATGACATTGACAACAAATATGAGGACAATCACAAAGATGTTTTACACGTCAAGGAACTCATGACTATTGAAAGTATTCATGCATATAACCTGTGTGACGGTTTAAGAAGTATATGTGTAAATCTCATGGCAGTTTCACTAAAAGCTACGACATTGACAACAAATATGTTTTTATGTGTGCATACCTTGTGATTACCATATAGAGATGAGCGCAATTTCATCATACGGGGCCAATAATTGGACCTGATTGGTACTACCATACTTTTTATTGCATCTAGAATTTTCTTTGTTTCAACTATTGATGCATACCTAGTACTAATGTGTGACATATTTTCTATGTAGATGTGGGGTCAAGGGAGCAAGGGGCAATTGCAGCAACTAACCCGGTAGGACATGAGGTAGTAGGTCAATGACAAGGTCACCATGATGATGAGGTAGGGCCTACAACACAAAGGCTTGAGTTTGATTCAGAACTAGAGGTTGAGAGGTGACTTACAATAGAGCTCTAAGCACAAATCATCAATATTAGGTGACAACTTGATGTGGTGGTACAAAGTGTCCCTCAAGCAAGATGGTTTGACCTATGCGATGATATTATGGATGCTTGCATAGGGATATTGATAAAGTGGCACCTAATTATGCAGAGTGATGCGATATCTAGAGCTATGGTAAGGGGAAGAGAGGAGTCCCTGCGAATGGTGTTGGAGGGGAACCCTCAATTGAAGGAGGATTGTTAGGGATAACATCCATCCCACAACTACACAAACTAAATTCATAAATATTCGTTTAACATTAAATTATATTTTTTTAGTATTAAATTTTAACCTTGTAGAAATTTTGACTTTTGACTATAATTATATATTAATATACTTATATTATTGTACCCGCCGCCCCTTTCCCCTCTTGACTTCCTATTATATGTGGCTGACTATAAATTTTAGCCTTCTCCAAAGTTTTACCTTAGTTAAATTTTTTTGGATTTTTACCTTAGTAGACTGTAAATTTTAGTCTTGCTCCACGATTAACTGAACGTACGTGGGATCTTAGTTAAAAAAAAATTGGATCTTTACCTTAGTCGACTGTAAATTTTAGCCTTGTTCCACGACTAACTGCACTTGCGATCCACACAATTCTCTTAGCAATTGTTTCTTGGAAAGTAAGTCATCTCATGGGAATGACAAAGCACAAACACGCAATTAGGGTTGCACGATTAACTGCACGTGGGACCCACACAACTCTCTTAGCAATTGTTTGTTGGAAAGTAACACATCTCAAGGGAATGACAAAACACAAAGACGCAATTAGGGTTGCACGACTAAGGGCACGTGGACGCTGTGATTATCACGTGGTAAATTCTCGATAGTGCACATAAGAATGGTTATGAACAAATGTTGGGGATAGGTTTGTAATTGTGAGGAAAATATATATATGCGAAGATATCTCATGATTGTTTTAATGGGAAGTCATGCAATATTCGCTCAAGGGTTGAGGACAATCACAAAGATGTTTTACACGTCAAGGAACTCATGACTATTGAAAGTATTCATGCATATAACCTGTGTGACTGTTTAAGAAGTATATGTGTAAATTTCATGGCAGTTTCACTAAAAGCTACGACATTGACAACAAATATGTTTTTCTGTGTGTGCAGACCTTGTGATTACCATCTAGATATGAGCGCAATTTCATCATACGGGGCCAATAATTGGACCTGATTGGTACTACCATACTTTTTATTGCATCTAGAATTTCCTTTGTTTCAACTATTGATGCATACCTAGTACTAATGTGTGACATATTTTCTATGTAGATGTGGGGTCAAGGGAGAAAGGGGCAATTGCAGTAACTAACCCGGTAGGCCATGAGGGATTAGGTCAATGACAAGGTCGCCATGATGATGAGGTAGGGCCTACAACACAAAGGCTCTAGTTTGATTCAGAACTGGAGGTTGAGAGGTGGCTTACAATAGAGCTCTAAGCACAAATCATCAATCTAAGGTGTTATTGATGCTTGCATAGGGATATTGATAAAGTGGCACCTAATTATGCAGAGGGATGTGAACTCTAGAGCTATGGAAAGGGTTAGAGAGGAGTCCTCACAGATAGTGTTGGAGGGGAACCCTCAATTGGAAGAGGATTGTTAGGGTTACAAGACCCTCAATCGTAGTGGTGTATACATTTATTATTTATGGGTGTGGACCAATTTTCTATGTTATGTATTTTTTGGTGATGTAGCTCAATGATGGTCGATCTCAGATGTGCATATATTTTTTGTAATTGAAATATGTGTGTGTGTGTGTGCACGCGCACATACATATATAGATATGTAGATGTGTACAAGGTTTAATCTTGATGTTGGTAGGTATTGATGGGTAGGTATTCACTATTGTTCTGGATGTATTCGTAAACTAGTAGCCTTTCTGAAATTTCAATAGAGAAACCAACCAATTTCACTACATTCTTGTGTTGAACATGACTGATAAGATTTGCTTCATTTAGGAAATTCAGCATCTCCTTGACTTGAGCCTATATCTCGTCGTTTGACTACAACTTCTCTACCATCAGGTAGAACCCCGTGCACATCAATTAATGACAAAATTATTTATGTTATACATTAAGACTAAAGCCGCTACCTCTAAATATCTGATTTAATTGAATGTCAGTGACAGCTCACTTAAAAGAACGATCCAAAACCTCCCTAGACAAGCTTTTTATCTAGTCTAAAATTGGGGGAGATATCTTCTTTCAGAATATCATATTTGAAAATCAATTCTAGATTCGCTATAGTACTTGGAATACCATGATGTCTTTTCTATTTCATGTGTACTTGGAATACTTGCAATGTGTTTTGCATAAGTATTTATCTAAAATGCATGCAAAATGTTTGTGGAAAGTTATCAACCAAGTTTTTACTATAAAAACATATGTAATGTAATCTATTTGACAAAATCTCATAATTTGGACAACAAACATAATATCCTAGCCTAGCAAGTATTGGGATATTACAAACACCTAGGAAAATGTTATGAGCCATGACTACATTCCTTTGATCCTAAATTTCATCCACATACAAATTGCCAAGCTGCCATTGTTTTCCACCTTTGAAAATCATAACGAAATGTTACCATTGATATGCAAGTACCTCCTCCCATCCCACATTCTTGAGAATTCATGTTCCAAGCAAGTAGAATGGACTATTGCCTCCAGAGAATTTATGGTGCAGTAGAAACACTACATGTTGAGAATGTGTTGGAAGTGAATTGAGTGGAGGGTGATATAAGCTGAAGATGTTGTAAAAGTGATGTGTGATGAGCCTTTAGGAGGATTGGGTGATGGGATTGAGTGATAGGATGCCAAGAGGTGGCTTGCCCCCCTCTCTTTTTATTTTAATATTTTTTTTTTATTAAAAATAATGAGACAAATAATCTTGGTCTAGCCTTTGGAAGAGGAACCATGAGGATGTTGGGATTTGGTGATAACGAATTATCAAGAACAGATTTGGATCCTACTAATTTGCGTTGGTTACAACCAAATAGACCAAGTTAGAATATGGATAGGGATTACATTTAATATTCAGTTTCTTGTGTGAATATATAAATTCATGTAAGCCCGTAGAGCCAAAAATGACTGAGTGTGAGTGAGCTGATGTAATCTCCATGATCTGAATAATTAGACAACTGATGCCTATGCTTGGTGGAAATATCCCAATGTTTGGGTGAACCACATGAAATCCCTGTGTCTATTTCTTATGTGTGTGATTGTTAATTATCATTGAGAATTGTGTTTTCCGCATTGACAATTCTAACAAGTGGTATTAGAAAGAGTTTGAGGAGAAGGCAGTCGAGGGCATCAAATTTTTCGAAGGTGCGTAGATCTCCAATTTTTTATAGGTCTCTCCTCTCGAAGGTCACGGTGGCCACTGGTGCACACTTCACGCACGGGTAAATTTTCAAAATTTCCACAGCCTGGATGCGTCGGGAAGTGCAACGGATTTTTGAAATTTATGCAACCTCGATGCATCAGGAGGGGCAGCGGCTCCCCGTGTAATTTTCAAGATTCCCGCAGTCCATCCATACAGGACGTGTGGTGGCCCTTTGAAGCAAGCATGCCACTCACTTGGGAGGTGCGACGGATTCTTCAAACAAATAATTTTTATTAGCCTATGTGTTAATATTTTTTATGGCGTGAAAAACTTTGGCACGAAATAATTTTTTAAAGGGATGGCATATTATTTAAAGGTACAATGTTCATTAATTAAAAAGTGTCAATCCAAGTCACATGGGCAAGTTAAAGTAAAGAAGGTGGAGCAATTTAAATGAAAAAGTGGATTTTTTTAAAAGTGAATCCTTTTGTTTTATAAAAGATTTTTTAAACCTTTTTATATATTATTAAGAGGTTTTTTAATTAAAATTTTTTACCAATCATTTCCTCACATATTTTTCAAATGAATTTTGGATTTTATAAGCAGTGGATATTAGGAGATTTTGTGCTAATGGCTAAGATGCAAAGTTTGAAGTTTGAAGTTGAAAAGTTCAGTGGTAAAAACAACTTTGAGCTCTGGAAGCTCAAGATGCATGATCTGCTTGTGCAACAAGGCATGGTGAAGGCACTTTTGGGAAAATAAAAGAAACTCGGGACCATAACAGATGATGACTAGGATGAGATAGATGCAAGAGCACTGAGTGTCATATGCCTATGTTTAGCCGACGATATTCTGTTCAATATTGTCTCAGAGAAGACAGTAGTCGGTTTGTGGACGAAGTTGGAAAGTCTATATATGACAAAATCCTTGACAAGAAGAATCTACTTGAAGAGACAGTTGTACAGTTTGCGGATGAAAGAAGGTACAAAAGTTGCTGGCCATTTAAACACTTTCAATACCCTTATAGTTCAATTGACTAGTATGGAAGTTAAATTCAAAGATGAAGATAAGGTTATTACACAATTGTGTTCATTGCCTAAGTCTTGGGATAATCTAGTCACCTCTATTATCTTTATCTCAACAGAAATTTTATATTATGACTCTGTTGCGGGAGCTTTGTTGGCTGACGAGATGAGGAGAAAATCTAGTAAATAAACCTCAACTTCAGAGGTGATTTTGATCAGAGGTCGAACGACAGAGAAGAATGAGATAATTTCTTCTGAATCCAAATCAAGAAACATAAAGGGTAAAGCAAAATGTTGGTAATATGGCAAAACAAGGCATCTTAAGAAAGATTGTTGGAAGAGAAAGGAATCTGAGGAAAACTCTACGAAGGAAGCAAATTTGGTTGTAACAAATTCAGGTATGATTGATCAAGTTTTATCCATTTCTAATTATTTACAATATCAATAAGAATGACAGTTACATTCAGGTTCCTCCCACCACATGTGCTCACATAGAAATTGGTTCATTTCTTACCAATTTGTTGATGAAGGTGTAGTGTTTATGGGAAATGGTATTCCGTGTAAAACTGTTGGGGTTGGCAGTATTAGAATCAGGATGTTTGATGGTATTGTTAGGGAATTAACAAATTTTAGATATGTACTTGAGCTTAAATCAAATTTGATTTCATTAGGAGTGTTGGATTCTTGTGGATATAAGTATACAGGTCAAGGTGGATCTCTCACATTGTCGAAATGGAATTTAGTAGTGATGAAGGCAACAAAGGTTGATAACCTTTATAAGCTGGAAGGGAGTACTAAAGTAGCATTCGAAGTGACATATGTATCTTCTTGTTTATGGCAGAAGCATCAAGTTCATAAGAGCAAGAAAGAATTGCAGGTACTGGTAAGAGGTAAATCAGTTCCAGACTTAAAATCTTTGTTTCTGAATTCCTGCTTGTTTTATATCTCTGCAAGTTGTGATGGTGGTATAAAGGGATGTTATGTGTGGGATCCTACTTCTCACAAGTTCATCATTGACAGAGATATTGTATGTATGGAACAACCAAAAGGGTTGATTCAAGATCGCAATGGTAAATTTGTTTGCATGTTAGATAATTCATTATATGACCTAATGGTACTCGGGAAAATATACAAGAGGTTTGAATCCTTCATAGTGAGTCAGAATTTTTCAAAGGGTAGGAGTGACTATACAGTTTATAGTACATTCATAGTCTTGATGTTCTTTCTTGATGATATGCTCGATGCAAGCCGAAGCATGTATAAAATTAGTAAGAAAATGACTCAAGTGGACAGGACAATTTAGATGAGGGATCAAGGAGAGGCAAAATAAATTATGGGCATGGAATTACATAGAGATGGTAATGGTAAGCTGTGGTTGGAGTTTAGTATGAACATTGTAAAACCAGTTTTTATCCCTTTTGCTTTCCATTATAATTTTTCTTCAAGTATATGGCATGTCTATAAAGAATAAAGGGTTATGTCTCATGTAAGTTCAGTAGGAGGTATGTTGTATGTGATGAAATGGTTAAGACCAGATGTTTCACATGCTAATGATGTTGTCAGATACGTGACAGATTAAGGTGTTGCAGTGGAATGGGTGCTTCAGCATTTGAGAAGCACAAATAATCGTTACACTGAGATGGTCTATGATAATTGTGATGTATATTGTAATACAGGTGTCTTGGATAGAAGGAGATCTATCACTAAATGTGTCTCAAAACACAATTGTGGAAGACATGTTGGAGGTGGAGTGACCCCTCAGGAAATCCAAACTCGTGCAAGTCACACAGGCGAGATCATGAAACTAGTTTTATTAGAGAAGTTGCAGTGGTGCTTGGCTTCTCTTGGCTTGCAGAAAAGGTGATGAAAAAAAGGAAGGAGAATGGTATCAGGTTAATTGTTGTCAAGGTGCAGATTGTTGGGATTTGGTGACGACGAATTACCAAGAACAGATTTGGATCCTATTATTCTGCGTTGGTTACAACCAAATAGACCAAGTTAGAATATGGATAGGGATTGCATTTAATATTCAGTTTCTTGTGTGAATGTATAAATTCATGTAAGCCCGTAGAGGCAAAAACGAAATGAATGAGTGTGAGTGAGCTGATGTAATCTCCATGATCTGAATAATAAGACAATTGATGCCTATGCTTGGTGGGTGTAGCCCAACATTTGGGTGAACCATGTGAAATCCCTGTATCTATTTATTATGTGTGTGATTGTTAATTATCATTGAGAATTGTGTTTTCCGCATTGGCAATTCTAACACAGGATTCCGAGATGGAACCGAGTTCCTCAATTTCACTAGTTATGGGATATATTCAAACGAAATGCTTGACATTAACTGAAAGAACTCCATCCTAGACTCGCAATGCTTGGTTGGCCAGACTATCAGCCTCCTTGTTATTGATTCTCAACACATGGAAGAAGTTGATGAAATCAAAGATTGAATTTACATGTGAATTATGTTGATGATGGCTGGAAGATGAGTTTTATTTGAATTGAAAAAAAAAAAAACTTCCTGGCTCAAGTATCATTTTAGAACTTCCTGTCACCATGAGGTGAGAGATACTCACTCTGTTCACCAATTTCGGTCATGAAAAAGCTTTCGAAATAAGTTTTTTCCATTCTTTTAATCTAAATTTATCTAAAATTAAGGCAATCTTTTAATCTTGTGACACATTTTACAATTAATTAAATGTTTGCAAAATAAACTACTCTTAAAATATAATATTTTGTAGTTATTAATAACATAATTAAATGTTTGCAAAATAAATTACTCTTATAATATAATATTTTGTAGTATTAATAACATTAAAAAGTTAATAGTAAATTGAAATTTTCAATCCATAATAAAGTTAAAAATATGAATAAATATATATAATTGAAAACTTATGATGTAAGATAATATAAGTAGTAGGCTAAAAGTTCTATGTTTGAATGTTTTTGGGATATTTTTAATTTTATTTGTCTGAAATTTGAAAGTAATTATTGGATACGATTGGTTGTTTTGTATAACTTTTATGTTTTAGAAGACTAAATCCATTTTTACATTAAAAAACAATTTAAATAATAAAAAATTATAATTCCATACAGATTTAAATCACTAAATTTCTTATATTATATAAAAAAAAAATAATTAAAACAATTAACCCTATTTAAAAGCACCAGAATTGAAGATTTCCACTCCTTCAATCACGAATCATTGCAACAAGAAGAACCGTTCAGAGGACCACCACCCCAACAGATACGTGGGGGATTGAATTTGTAGCAGTCACTGTCTTTTTAGCACGTAGAATAAGGAGCCTCTACGACCACGGAAGGATCTGGAAAAAAATCGGAATCACAAGCCAGAACACAATGGACGATAAAAATTAACAATATTACACTGAATCAATAGTACAGCAATTGAAATAATCAGTCTAACCGTGGACATCAAACATGATGACAATTATTGCAATCAGAGCCATAATTGAGGAGGTTCATGGATCCGAGAGATCCTCTCTTTTGAGGAGTTTCATAGATATGAGAGGGCATTTTCTATTCAGGAAATCCTTAGTCATTTCAAACATTTGTGATGACTTACCATTATATTATTTCATTAAAATAAGTATTTCAATGCAAATTTACCATTTAAAAATATATTTTGACAATTCTCTCAAATATAATGTAATAATTGATCGAAATAAACTTTTTGTCATTATTTCTTTTAATTGAAATAAATATTACATAATAATAATAAAAATAAGTAAAATATAATAATAATAATTATAATAATAATTCTGAGAAATAAAATAAGTTATGTAAAAAAAATATAACAATAATAATTATAAGAAATAAAATAACTCATAAATTTAAGTAAAATAAATATTATTTTAAAAAAATAAAGAAAATATAACAATAATAATTATAAGAAATAAAATAACTAAATGTATGTTTTTGGAAGAGAATTCTAAATCCTTGGTTTAAAAGTAATTCAATGTATGTTTTTGGAAGAGAATTCTAAATTTTTGGTTTAAAAGTAATTTCTTATTGCATATTTGAAAACCATATTTATAAATTTAGAATTTTTTTTTATAGCATTTTAAAGCATACTACCTGAATACAATATTACACTTATAATAAGTAAAAAAATCATTTTATTATGAATTTATGAAAAATTTCAAATGAAAACTAATAATTTTCACTTCTTTTAAAATACAAATTTTCAACTTAAACTTGTACAAAATAATTACCTATTCCATTTTTTTTTATTGACATTTTATTTTACATATTATTTACATCGGAGTGTTAAATATAAAGAGAACAATTTTGGATAAAAACTTACATGTAAAATAAGCAATTTTGAATGGTTTTGAAAAAAATTGTGATTTTATAAAAGAAAGTTTTATATCTTATTAACGATTCTTATGATAGATTGTGATAGGTTTTATATTATGCATACTTGAAAAATTATTAATAGATGTTCACCTTTCATAAGTGTAGCCAACTAATGTATCTCTATAAATAAAATAAAAGGTTTAACCATTACAAAAACATAACCATTATTAATGGACCAATTATTTTGATGAAGATTAAATACCTACATAACATAAACAACCATTATTAATGGACCAATTATTTTGATGAGTGTAAATACTTACACAACATAAAACATAAATGGAATTGAGAATGTAAATCTATACATCATTTTTATTTTTTTTTCATTTTAATTATAGTTGATAATCTATAGCTATTTTTTTTTAGAATTGTTATAGGGAGAATCTCAAGAGGTTAGAATGCTATAATCAAGAATTCATTGTGACCCATTCAAGACATCCCTAAATATGTTTTTTTTTGTACTTAATAGTTTATTCAAATATTCACCTGTACTCATTATTAATATCAATTACATGTAATTACTACTAATTACCATTAAAAAGTTCACATAATCAAATCTCCTTATTAACTAGTATGGTTGTAAGTCATCAATTAATTAATTGGGAATAAATAAATTTTTAATTCAAATAATTATTTATTATATAATTTAACCAATACTTTATTGAATAATATGAATAAATGCTATAAAATCTTATATATCTTTCCAAGCTAATTAACTTGAGATCTTACACAAATAACATATAAATCTAAGAATATGATTTTTAATTAAATTAACTAAGACTTTCTTAATTATCTATGCCATTAACCAATAATATAATAATTAGAATTTCTATTCAAATCAATAATTTATTTTAAATTCTAATTAAATTAACTCATTCTTGTCATTTTATTCAATTAACCAATAATTAAATGAATATATATTCTAATTGATTTGAATTAGAGTATGATTTAATTTAATGAACAGCACTGATTTTATTTAATTTATTTAATGAGCAACTGATTTTATTGAATGATTAAATTAAAGTGTACTTATCATCCTTTATTTTATATTATTGATTTAATCAATGTGTTTAATATGTTTTATTGATGATTCCATAAATGGGGAACAACAAAATTGTTTTCCTTATTCAAAATCTTAATTATTAAATCTAATGTACTAAATGTAATATACTTGTAAAAATATTACATCTCCTTATTGTGATCTTGATATTTTCAGTTTTGTTGTGACAAATTTTCCTTTCATTTATATTCATTATTACAAAATTTAATTAAAAATCTTCTCTACTTATAATAAATCATTAGAGTAAGTATATTTTTAAAGAAAAAATGTCAATTCTAAATAAATTTAAATTTCTAATCTTAATTATAATAATTCAGAATTAATTAACAATATAACTGATATTCTTGAATATATATATATATATATAATATAAATTTAATTATTACTAATATGGATGCAGTGAGCTAAACTTCAAATTTTGTTTCTAACTCAATAATGACATTTTTAATTCAATAATAATTTAAGAACTAGAATATCTTATTTGGTTATTATTTAATTGATTATTATTTAAAAAATAGAATATCTTATTTAATAACTTATATTTAATAATTATAACCTCCACATAATATATTAATATATAATATTTTTTAAATATATAAATTAAAAGTTATGTTTTACTAATACTTATTCGATCCCTACATCAGTATTCATCTTTAATTTAATCTCAGAAAGAACATATAGAAATCACATATATAAAAATTAACTAAAATTTTAATCCATAATCATAAGCATAAATAGTTATTCTCATAACTTTTAATTATAATTTTTATAAGCATAAATAGGTATTCTCATAACTTTTAATTATAATTTTTAAAAGATGAGTAATCATTCTTATAACTATTAATTATAATTTTTAATTATTTTATTAAAATGATTAATAACCATGCAATTTATATTATTGAATAATTGAAACAATTTATATTATTAAATAAATTATAATGGAAACAATTTATATTATTAAATAAATTGTAATTGAAACTATTTTAAATATTGAAAAAATTAAATATTATCAATTTTATATATAATTAATATAATTCTGAAGGTTCACTGACACTATGCCCGAGGATATACAATATTTAACAATAATATATATGATCATAATACATTAGGAACAAGTGCACAACAAAGATTAACTCTCACGCATGGCTTCAACATGAATAAATATAATTATGATTATCTCATTTATCTCTTAGTTTAAATTTTGTACGTACCCAGACTCACTGAAATATTCTTTGAGATTACTTATCTGCTCTGTAGGTGTTATTAATTGAGAATGTTAAATTTAAATTTTTAAATTTAGTTTGTTGAAAAATTTATAAACATTCAGATTATACAGAATTAATTATTTGAATATATGGATACAATAATTTCTATGTCAATTTTAAATAAAATTAACAAAAAATATCTTTAAAAAACCAAAAAGTAAAACAATTAATCTAAGATTTTGTTTTACTTTACAAAACTCCAAATGGAAAACAAGTGAGAAAAAAAGAATGATTTCATTGTGAAGTGGAAGCGGATTCAACCTGTCTTCATCTCCATTGCCTGCTGGATGTATTGGAAAAGTTAACTTGAGCAAACATCTTATTTAATTTAACCTGATGATGTGGAAAACGTGCATTATTTATATTACCACACCTTATTTAAATAACTGTGATAATCCGCAAATAAAACTTCGGTACGGCCAATGACTGGAAGGAAATCAATATAAAGATGTTCCAGGATTGATCTAAGGAATCATCGAATCTCCCTGGAATTGAGATTCGATGATTCCCTCCTTCGTCGGAATCACTGTGCTTTTACCTATGAGAAGTGTTAATTTATATTTATTTGCAATGAGAATGTTAAAATAAGAAATAGAGTTAAGATGTGTGAACTCTACACAAGTGTTAATTTATATTTATTTATAATAAAAATGTCAAAATAGAAAATAAAGTTACTAAATGAAGATACACATTAATATTATTTGTGCATTTATATATTAGAAAATAGAATTACTAAATGAAGATACACATTAATACTCATTGCATTTATATATTTATATATATTGTAGTATATATAGTTTATATTTTATATACAAGTAGAGAGGGTTTGTTTTTAATTTATATTATTTGCAATGAGAATGTCAAAATAGGAAATAGACAGGGTCTGTTTTCAACCTTTAATAGAAGAATTTAATATAAACTCATAGCACTCAAAAGAAAATGAATGAATATTGTGTATATTTTTAAAAGAGTTAATGCTAAATTGTTATGCATAGTATAATAGTAATGGAATTATTTACATTCCTACACACAAATAATTTAACAGATGTAAATATGGCACGAAATTCGATACAAAAATTTATAATGAAAAATAATACACAAATAATTACCAGATGTAAATTGGCAATGAATACAATGGTACCTGTAAATGATTTTACCAAGGATAGAAATCACCATTACAACTAGTTTATTGTATTATAAATCAAAAGTGCAATAACTGTCTATAAATTACAAAATCTGATACATACAAACATTAACAAAACTTTAATTAGGGTAAATACCATAACATTAATACAATTTACTTATGCCCGTAAATACCATAAAATCTATGTATGGTAAAAACTTAGAAACGAAAACATTAAATCCCTAGAGGACTGTAATGTTACAACACATTTTCCAAATCAGAAACTTAGAAATCTCAAAATCTCAGATATACATCTCGAGATAGATATCGGTAGCAGCGACTTCTAGAGGGTAAACTGTGAGTGAACACATACCTGTTAAGAGTAACACCGCCACGAATTCAAGTTTGGAACATGGCCGATACGCAATTTTAGTTTGGACAACCATACGCAAGCAACAAACGATTTTAAATTAATGACTGCTCTTTCTTCCAAAGTAAACCAGAAGAAAATTGAGTATTTAAACCTCTGCGACTAAATAAGCTAAAAAATCCTTGCCAGTGAGAAAATTTCCTATGGCATACTGCCTTCATCAGAGAACGTGCATGCCTTTGGTTTTAAATCCGACCTGTAAACAAGAAAATTGATGTTAGTATCAAAGGTTACGAAAACGATTTATATATATGATATAGGAAAGGCATAACAACAAAAACAAAAACAAAAGGAAAGGCATATTTACTGTAGAAGACAGTTGAAATTTCTACGGATGGAAGCTCTTCCATGATGGCAAAAACCTTCGAAGACCAACTGCCTGCAAACAAGATTTCCCACAGAAGAAATCCACGCGCAGAACAAATTCACAGAGCAATACTTCACGCAGAGCAAGTCTAATGGATTGCACATTGCGTGGAGTAAGCCTACAGGAAGGCTCCTCAAAAGCATCAATTCATCAGAGAGCTCGATAAACACAAGAAGTGTAAACCAGGCGTGGGGAATGATTGGCCTCAAGGTTTTCGTACAAACCTCTCAAGGAGCAACGAAGAGGATTTTTCTGTATTTCCACTCTCATTAAAAGTCGACTGAATTTCACCTAATTATTGCCATGTGTTTCCCACTTATCTCGCAAAGGAGGGCGATCATACAACTGTTAACTTTATTACCATGGGTAAATTCAATAGGATTGCACTGTTGATTAATGCACAATCATGTCATATAAGGATTTAACTAGTTTAATTTTGTATAATGAAAACAAATTTCGCATAGCCCTAATTCCTTCTAAATGTATATAGTATGCACGAATTTTAGAAGATGTACTTCGTTATTCGAAGGTTGTATATGTATGTAGATAATGCTAATTGAAGGACTTAAGATTATATGGTTAATAAGTTAAACCATAAGATAAGATTACTATCTAAGTTTAAAAGATATATGCAATATTGTAAATTGAAGGACTAATGTTGCATTTTTGAAAAGGCATTGTAATGTTATCAAGTTAGCTTAAGTTTAAAAGATATATGTAATATTGTAAATTAAGGACTTATGTTGCATTTTTGAAAAGGCATTGTAATGTTATCAAGTTAGTTCATTTGACAAGTTTTCTATGTAAATTCTTAATGTTAAGAATGAATATAACAATTAAAATGATTATAGTTTTGATTCCTATGATCAACTAATCTAAACCGATAGAAACCCTAATATGTAGCATATAAATGTTCAAGATTTGAATTTGCATTTATTCTATTTAAAAATAAAAAAATAAAAATTAAGGTTTGTGACAAAATGGCATCACAAATGAAGTTTTAGCACTTAAAAAGAAATGTTACAAATAGTTAAGGATTTAAAAGAAGAATTACAGAGTGTGAAAGTTATAATGAACTTATCATAAAAGCACAAGAATAATTAAATGATATATTATTAAATAAATTGCATGATCTTGAAAACCTTAAGAATAAGGAATTTGTCTCTAACAAAACTGGAAACTAATAAAAGTAAGAAAACAAGCATCTTTGGATACTTACACTCAATCTATTAATGAGAATTTGGATAATAAAAGAAAACAAGGATAATAAAAGAAAACAAAAATACTAAGATTCAAGTGAAAGGATTCAAATGAAAGGAGTGATGGTAACCAGTTGGAAACTAAAAAGAAATGCAAGTCTTGTGATGAAATAACTCGGGAATTTAAAAAGATCAAACCCCTTGTGTTCAATGGTGAAATTGCACCAGGAGAAGAGGTTGAAGCATGGATTTCAGGGATTAAAAGCCAAAATCGAAACATACAATTTGATTGGGAAAGCTGATATCTAGTGGCAAGATATAAAAAAGGTAAAACATATTAAAGAAAGTTATGTAACTTGGAGAAATAAAGAAAGTTATGTAACTTGGAGAAATTTTAAGAAATGTTTTAAAAGAAAATACTTGTGAGAATAGTATTACGAAGAGAAGGCTAAATAGTTTTATGATTTAAAACTGGGAAGCATGAAGATGAAGGATTTGTGCACTAAGTTCTTAGGTTTATTGTGTTATGTGCTTTTGTTGATGAAAATCCAAAGATTCAAAGTTTTATAAGTTTTCTACCTCATGTTTATAAAGAAATAATTGAATATGATAATCTAAGAACTTTAGAAGAAGCAATGAGGATGATAAATTTCAGTTATGAATAAAATAAAAATAAAGAATTTTGGAAATCATCAACTAAGTTATAAGGGAGTAACTATAAAGGTAATAAACCTTATAATCTATCTAGGAATAAGGATAAAGAACCGGTTATTGTTTATAATAAAAATACAGCACAAAGAGAACCTTTGAAATGGTCAAAGTGTGGTGACCTACATTATTACAAGGATGTATCTTGAGGAAGAAAAACAACAACTTGCATACTTTATGTGAACCTTCTACAATTCAAGAGATTGCAAGGAACATTCGAAAAATCGGTGCAGCATTGGAAAATAAATAGACAAGTAGATCATCAAACGTCTATAGTGGAAGTAGAAGATAAGCTAAATAATGAACCAATCTCTATTTTGATTAATCCTAGTGTTAATTTAAGTTATATTTCACCTAGAATTGTGAAGATGTGCAAATTGCAGAAAACCAAATTTAAAAAATCTAATATACCAACCAATCTATCAAAATAAAAATAAAAAAATTATTAATAAAAATAAAAAAAAATATTCTTACGAAAAAGGCTGGTTTTACATTAAGAAACTGTATTATACAAAATTTTTATCACCAATACACTTTCTCTTTGTAACTCTAGGTCCTTATAACTTTATCTTAAAAGTATGTTTGCAAGGTCATTTCTCCATTTAGGAGTTACCAGTCTTACCCAAGACAAGCATGTAATAAATTACATATAAAATACTACTAAAATATAATATTTTACTCCATATTACTATTAAAACACTTCATATAAATACTATTAAAACTATTCATATGAAAAACTCCACAATTGAGGTAAGATTGTAGACTTATATCGTGCTATTATATATTATATATATATATATATATATATATATATATAAGGTCCACATAAGAAAACAAATAGCATAATCCAAGAATCATTACCATTAAAATATAATATTTTATTCCATATTACTATTAAAACACTTCATATAAATACTATTAAAACTATTCATATGAAAAACTCCACAATTGAGGTAAGATTGTAGACTTATATCGTGCTATAATATATATATATATAGGGTCCACATAAGAAAACAAATAGCATAATCCAAGAATCATTACCATATTATTTTGACATATGTCGTGAACATATCTCAAGCCAAGGTTTAACGTATCGAAATGGCCTCGAAATAATCTTAGGGAAACTAAATTGTTTATCACTTAAGACTTACTTACCTGGTATTAAAATTAAAGGGTAAAGCTAAACTCCATGTTTATGATACAATGTCTCCTCCATAATTGAATGCACTGTGACTATAGTTAAGAGTTCATTGTACAAAGCACATTAAGAGTATGAATGCACTATGACTATAGTTAAGAGTTCATTGTACAAAGCCACACTCTCTCTTCCTCTAGAGATGATTCGTGATTGTGCCTATCTTCATACATGGCAAGGCCATGATCATAGGTATAAGTGGACCTTCTCCTTTTTAAATAAAATATTATTTTTTTATAAGTTACAAGGTCTTAGTTGAATTCTGTACATTCACTTATTCAATTATCGTATGGACTAATAAAAATATTTCATACATTTCTTTACAGGTTGTAATCCTCGCAACTAAGGATGAGTTGGAAAGGAAAGGGAAAGGTAATCGAGTTCCTTTCCTTGCCTCCAAGGAGGATATCACATAATTTATCTTCTTTGTAAATTCTTGTATCCAATAGATTAATATAGAAGAAACACATTGACTCTAAATTTTGTAGCTGAGAAAACAAATTTTCTGCAGTTTATTTAAAGCATTATGGCACTTTATTGGACTTAGGAACAACTCATTGAAATGTAATAATTCATTATATTTTAATGTGATTCTTCCATAGTTTGAGAAATTGTTATCCATCTCATGGTTGTTTTGGAATTTATATTTGTACACTAAAATATATATGTAAACATATATACTTAGCTATCATATAAACATTTAAGTCATACAATAGCCTTTATATGGCTATCCTATTCAGATTTATCTCTTTCATAATCATCATCATATTAGAGTACAGTTCTGTATAAGTTCACATGCTACTTTACTATTCCAAATATACATTAGAAAATGCAAATTTTAATATTTCCAAGAAAATAACAACGTGACAGTAAACATATATAAATGGAACCTAGAAAATAGAAGGAATAGCAAAATTCTGCCCAACCCTAGAGAGGATCAACCAACTTCACTTGTTCCAGTCACCCCCAAGCCTGATCATGAATCCATAAGGATGAAAATATTAGCCTTCCTATCAACAAGTCGTTGTATTTCTGCAGTTGCCTAACACCTTAGTGTTCACACAACAACTCCTCAATTCTCTAGTTTTGAAAAGAATATTCCAGAGGTTCTTCCTCAATTCCACATGCTAAGCAACGTCATGCCTCATCACACATGTGTATTTATCATTTTTCCTAGGTCTTAGTCCTTTTCCCAAAGCTATTTTCCTCTTGGGAATTTTAGCATCTTGGAAAACCTTGATTTTCAAGTGTGTCAATCACCCATATTGACTTCTAACACATGTCCTTTCATGCCCAAGGTTGGCTTCATCTTGTTCCCCACTCATGGATTCATAATCATCTCTTTTAACTTGGTTGTTCCTTATGTTCCCTCCTTTATTAATTAAAAAACAATCTTGTCTCTTACATCTGTCTAGTAAGTAAATCAGGACACTTGGCATGTCACTGTCTTACACAATAATAAAATTAATTACAGTCAAATTTTCCTACAAATTCGAATTTCAATTTTTCCAATTAAGGAAATTTATTATCATGCCAAATGCTTTATTTGAGGGGTATTACATACTCTCCCCATTGGACTAAACATCATCCTCGTTGTTAAACGCTTATTTGGTTCCATTCGTCCTTCGAATAGAGTTGGATATGCCTTCCTCATGACATCCTCTAACTCCCAAGTAGCTTCTTGAGGACTGAAGTGCTTCCATTGCACTTTTCCATGACCTCGTTCCGCAACACTAGTTCTTTCTTGTCCAGATCTATGCGCAGTTGTTCCACCTGGAACTTGCCTTCTAGTTCCACCTATAACAAATTCCATCAATTACATAAGTAGGTTCATGAACATACTTATTAATCAACCATATATGAAAAACATTATGAACTTTTAAATGTGTCAGTAATGCTAGTTGATATGCTACTAGGACAATGTGTGCTAGCACTTCAAAAGGTCCCCAAAACCTTGGTGATAGTTTTGAGCACTTCCCAAGTTTCATGAACTCTTTCTTACCTTCACCCTAAGATAAATATGATCTCCAACACTAAATTATTTATGTATTTGATTATGATATGCATATCTCTTTTGTCGATCCTGTGCCAATTTTAAGTTTTGTTGAGCAGTTTTAACCATTGATTCCATTTCTTGTAAAATGCCTGGTCCAACCATGATCCTGTCTATGATATCATCCCAACTAATAGGATTCATACATTTCCTTACATAAAGGATTTTGAATGGACTCATTTTGGCTGAGGATTGGTAGTCGTTATTGTATGTGAATTATACTAAAGGTAAGTAGTCTTCCCATTTTGTCGGTTTGTCCATTACATACATTTAGAGCATGTATTCAATAATCTGATCAGTATGTTTGGTTTGTCCATTTATCTCCAGATAGTAACTGGTACTAAAGTTGAGTTGTGTTTCAAGACCTAAAAATAATGTCTTCCATAAATTTGAAGTAAACTTAACATCCCTGTCAGAAATTACTTTCTTTGGTACTCCATGTAATCTAAAAATCTCTTTCATAAAAATTTATGCAATATGAATAGTTTTGTAAGAAGACTTTACAACTATGAAATGTGCAGATTTTCTTAAATTATCCACTACTACCATAATTATAATTGCGTCATGATGTTTTTGAGATTTTGGAAAACCTGTGATAAAATCCACTGATATTACATGCCATTTCCATTCTGGTATAGGGAAAGGCTGCAATAATCCTACAGGGTGTTGATGTTTTGCCTTCACCTGTTGACATTCTAAACATCTCACCAAGTAATCAGCTGTATCAGTTTTCATATTAGGCCAATAAAATTGTTTTCTTAGTGCTGAAATCATTTTTTGATATACACGATGTCCTGAATAAGGATTTTTATGGATTTAATTAAAGATAAGAAGTTTTGAATCCATTTAATTAGGTATATATATTATGTTCTTAAATTTCATAATTCCTTCCTGGTCGATTTTGAAATATGTCACATTTATTTCTTCTTCATATGTCATCAATTTTTCCTTTAATTTCTCATATTCCTCATCTCTTGTACCTACAAATTTGATTTTTTCACCAAGATTATTACCTGCTTTACTCACAATTATTTCATAAATGCCACTTGTCCTTCCGCTAAGTTCCTCTGCAACTTTATTTTCCTTTTCTTTAATATGTTTGATTTCAAAGACAAATTCGCTTAAAAATTCCAGCCATCTTGCTTGTCGTGCATTTAATCCTTGTTGATTTAACAAGTACTTCACGCCGCTGTTATTAGTTAGAATTAGAAAGTTCCTTCCTATTAAATAATGACGCCATATTTTTAACAAATGAATCAAAGAAGCTAGTTATAAGTCATGTGTCACATAGTTGTGTTCATTATCTTTTAATTTATGTGATTCATAAGCAATCACGTGCCCTTCTTGTGATAAGACTCTGCCTAAACCTTTCTTACTCGGATATATACAAATAGTGAAATATTTATAAGGGTTGGCTACTTTAAGTATTGGTGTAGTAGTTAACCATTCCTTTAGTTGATTAAAACTTTCCAAACACTTTTGTGACCATATGAATTTTATTCCCTTTTTCTGTAAAGATGTAATAGAAAAAGAAAATTTCAAAAAATTATCAATGAACCTTTTGTAATATCTTGTTATTCCCATAAACGATCATATCTCTGCAACATTCATGCGTCTAGGCCATTCTACGATTTCCTTTATCTTTTCGGAGTCTACTGTTATTCCATCCTCTGAAATAATATGTCCCAAGTGTTAGAATATGAAGGATTGTGCTCATTTTACCATTGAAAACACCCTTGTCACCCAACCATAGGCCGAAGCCACCCTCCGAGAACCTTAACCTTGACATAGAATCATTCTGGAAGCAAATCGTAGACTAGATAGCCAAACAAAGGGTAGCACACCTTTCCCCAAGCATAGTGCACCAATAAGAGCTAATCAGATAGTCCAAACCCTAGCCAAGATATAGTCCAAACGTAATTTCTAGCTGCATCCGCTGCAACGGTATCTCTCCTTCAAACTTGAACAGAAACTGGGCAACTATAGTGCACACAAGTGTTGCTCTGCAATACTGAGACTTTCTACCAGAATGAGAATTGGCGTCCTGTATTTCTACTAATTCTGGCTAACTGCCTCGGCCGAATTCTTATTCTGGGTATCTATCTGTTCAATATATATTATTATTTCTAGCCGACTTCTTCTCTTGGAGGCTAATAACCTAATATAAATTATCTTCTTGAGCCGACAAGTCTTCTAGGGTTATTAGCCAACTCATTAGGGTTTCTTCTTTCTTCCCAAAGTATTCTATCATCGTCAGGTTTACATGTGGAGGTAAATACCTCCTGCAACTACCATAATATCAATACTCCCTCCTAGATAGGGAGGTATTACAGGTAATTGTCTTAAGCACACAAAAAAAATACCATTCACCCAGTAGCATCAACATAGTTGTATAGACTAAATCATGAGCACCATCATCATCATCAGTGTCATCAGTTGCATCATCTCTCAAAACCATACTCTATATGAGTAATCAAACACGATGGTCACTCCACAAAGTGATACAAGAGTCATTCTTCTAATATAGAAGAGTAAATGCTCTAAACCATTTTTCATCTGGGAAATCTCTGTTCTTTGATTATCCATCTAACTGACAATCATTTCCAATACTGTTGATAGTCTTCAAGGCAATCAAAACAAAATAGAACACAATTGTGTCTATCCATAGTAGTACTTAACTATAATCTAGTGGTACACTACCACACCAAGCAATACACAAGTACTTGATCAACAACGTATAGTCACGAACATTGGAACACATCCACCATAGTAGTATACATCTATTGTCATACAGTCTTCATAACAATCATCTAATATCAACCTACACAGAAACAATGTTATGATATAAACTTAATCATCTGGGCCAATCTTTCACTCACATATGTGAGATCTGAAAGAATATCTACCCTCGGAGTAGAACAATGAGACATCTAGACTATTCTTCTCAAGCAAGGAATAATAATTGTCATGTCTTCTGAACCTGGACCATTCCCCAACCTGGGCCATTATTCCTACACTAATCAAAGTGCACCCTGGAGAGAATGTATAAACCCTAAGGAATGCATGTCCCTCATTGTTGAGCCTGGACCATTCCCCACCCTGGGCCATTCCTCCTACACTAATCAAAGTGAACCTTGTAGGAATGTATAAACCCTAAGGAATGACTGTTCGGACCATTTCTTCTATTAACCACCAGAGGAAAAGACCGTCTTGTATCAACCTCCAAAATGAACCATTCCTCATGTTAACCACAATGAGAAATCGTTGTTCAGTGAGGCGAGTCAGTCTTCTTGAGTAACCCTCAAGAAGAGAGATTTCCCTAGACCACTCCCCATGTTAACCACAATGGGAAGTCATTGTCTATGATACATCAACAATATGGACCATTTTCCATGTTAACCACAATGGGAAATCATTGTCCATCAGAAATCTCAATCCACTTTCCGAACTGGAAAGGAAGCTACTCATCTTGGACCATTTTTCGAATTGAAAAAAGATTCTCCATAAATCAATACATATCAGTGCTCCCTCCCAACCTGGGAGTCATCTCTTCCTCTTTCAATAAGGAAGTCGTCTCCACGACCTCTAGCTTGAGTATGCAAACTCTTTCATCATGGATGGAAGCTTACCAAAATGTCTACTTATCTGCTCATCTATGGAGATATGTATTGGAGAACCACCTTCTCCTTTCTAGACTTCATCACGGATAATCTAATGCTTGATTTCAAATGTACTTCAGTCTGGAACACTGGTTTTCTCTAAAGGCTTCATGTAGCTCTAATCAATAGAGTATATCATTGTTGGAAAACTAGAACATATCCATTTTGCACTTCTTCTGTCATCATGAGATCTGATCTACTGAGTAATCATATTGATACAATATATTTGTTATAGAAAATCTTCACCACGCTTCTGCTGCGCACTAGAGGTTCTCCACCGAGCTATTTTTTTCCATCTGCATACAAGGGTCTCTCTCTAGTATGCCTCAAATTCTTGAGGTTGCTCTTCATACGCTCTTTGTTCAATTAGTCTTTGCATTTATCTGATGTAGAACTCCAACTCATGGATGTTGCGGATGATATAATGACTCATGTAGAGATATGTTTGGTTTACTGGAACAAGTAATCATCATAGTCTTCTCCCTCCATCTGGGAGAACCTCTAGTTCTAGATCTCGAAATGCTTTCATTCATAAGTCTTCCATACACTGTTCTTCATCACGAATTTAAGTTCCTCTACTTGATTTCTTTTATTGAGTTCGTATCAGGCTGGCAATCTTGTGATTCTTGATGCAATGACTGGTTGTTCTAGCTTCTCTTTCTTTTCTTGGAATCTTCATGTTCTTTCTTGTGTTTCCATTTAGTTCTTGGTTCCATGGAGTTTCTTATAGATTCCATGCCTTAAAGATTTCACTTATTCCTTTCATTATAGGATCACGGATGTGGATGGACAACTAGGGATACTTTAAGGCTTCTCTTAAAATAAGTCTTCTTCTAGGGTCGAACTAAACATCTATTGCCTTGCATGGATGCTACCATGGATATATACTTCATCATCTTCAATGGATTATTGGATTAGCTCCCTCCTAATCCTTGCTTCACGCATGCTCTTGGTAATGTATAATTAGGTCCCTCCATCTAGGAGAGTCCACGCTTTCGTCTGCATCCTTGTTCTCTTATACAAAGTGTTATAAGTCTTTCTCCAATTTCCTCTTGGTTGCTGACTTCTTTCTGTCTTGCTTCTTCTAAGTCTCCTATAATGGCTTCCACGTGATTTTCTTTATGTATTTCATCCTAACTTGTATAATGATATCAATCCTTATCGTGTTGTTCTTCCATAGGTATAGTTCTTCTTGGAACACCTTATCTTCTAGGAGATAGATATACAAGATATGTATAGATATTATGCAAACAAGATATGTACAAGAACTAAGAAGAGTATTGTTACCTTAAAAAGAAGAACTCTCTTTCATCTTGCTTGGTCTTCTTTGTATGTTCCTTTTCTTCGACAACTGATTCTTTGTGTTTCTCCTTCCTTTTCTTTATCTTGGGACAATGATTCTTGTAGTGACCATACTTTCGACAATTGAAGCATTGTATTTATGAAATATCTTTCTCTTGATTTGTCTTCCTCCTTGAACCAAACTTCCTTTTTGTTCCTGAAATTCCTGAATCTTGTTGTGAAGGCTTGAATCGTACTTCTTTTGGGGTTTCTCTTTTTCACTGATCCTTGATTCTTCTTGAGCATAGCAAGTCCAAAGTTCTTCAAATTTCTGATACTCCTTCCTTGTGTTCATGCTTGCAGAAAGTACATCCCCCGTCTTGGGAAGACTAATGAGTACTATGTTTACCAATTCCTTCTCTGAGATGATCTCTTCAATAGCTTGTAGTTGATCTCTTATCTAAGATATTCTCACAAAGTATGATGTTATGTTGTCATCATCATTCATCTTCATGTCACAGAGCTCATTCTTTAGACTCATTATTTGTCCAATGTTTCTGACTCAGAAGAGCTTTGTTAGGGCATTGTACATCTTCTTTGATGAGTCAAGATGGGATATGTAGGGTATCAAGTGGTCTTTTATAGAGTCCACTATGATACTCATGGAATCAATGTCACTGTCTTTGAACTTCTCCATAACTGCAACATTATGTTGTTCCTTCTTTTTTCCTTCTTCAAACTCTGGTTCCACGATCTTTCCTTTCACGATATACAACACTTTATTCTTGGAAAGGATGAGGTTAATAATTTTCTTCCACACTCTGAATTTAGAGGCTCCATCTAACTTGTTCTCTGACTTCATAGAATAAGTCATGGCTGCTTTGACTTGGTCAAACCCTTGTTTTGACCAAAAACTCAAACTTGGTGTCTTGGCTTACTGAGAGTACCAGGAGATGTGCTAGGCTAAGGCGCACTGATCTATCGAGATATTAGGTCAATTAATTCACTTAAGGTTCCTCAACAAGAGGATTAGGGTTTCTGCAACTGCACGAGCTAGTAACCCTAGCAACAGTGCTATAGTGATTGCTCCTGCTAGAAACCCTAGTGGTAGTTCTTCAACGATCTTAATATCCTCACAGATATGTTTCCTTCCAGCAATTAGACTGAATGAAGGAGGTGTGGGCCAATAACCTGTTAGAATATGAAGGATTGTGCTCATTTTACCATTGACAATACCCTTGTCACCCAACCATAGGCCGAAGCCACCCTCTGAGCACCTTAACCTTGACAAAAAATCACTCTGGAAGAAAACCCTAGGCTAGATATCCAAACAAAGTGTAGCGCACCTTTCCCCAAGGATAGAGCACCAATAAGAGTTGATCAGATAGTCCAGACCCTAGCCAAGAGATAGTCCAAGCATAACTACTAGCTGCAGCAGCTGCAACGACAACTCTCCTCCAAACCTGCGTAAAAACTGGGCAATTGCAATGTGCACAAGTGTTGCTCTGCAATACTGAGACTGCCTGCCAGAATGAGAACTAGCCTCTTGTATTTATACTAATTCTTGCTAACTACCTGGGCCAACTTCTTATTCTAGGTATCTATCTGTTCAATATATATTATTATTTCTGGTTGACTTCTTCTCTTGGAGGCTAATAACCTAATAT
>SNQJ01S0016069.1:54238-75804 GCA_010110895.2 Picea sitchensis
GCGGATGATATAATGACTCATGTAGAGATATGTTTGGTTTACTGGAACAAGTAATCATCATAGTCTTCTCCCTCCATCTGGGAGAACCTCTAGTTATAGATCTCACAATGATTTCATTCATAAGTCTTCCATATACTGTTCTTCATCACGACTTTTAGTTCCTCTGCTTGATTTCTTTTATTGAGTTCATATCAGGTTGGCAATCTTGTGATTCTTGATACAATGACTGGTTGTTCTGGATTCTCTTTCTTTCTTGGAATCTTCATGTTCTTTCTTTTGTTTTTCTTTAGCTCCTGGGTCCATGGAGTTTCTTATAGATTTCATGCCCTAAATATTCCACTTCTTCCTTTCATCATAGGATCACATATGTGGATGGAAAACCAGGGATACTTTAAGGCTTCTCTTTGAAGAAGACTTCTTCTGAGGTTGAACTGAACACATACTGTCTTTTAGGTTGCTACCATGGATATATACTTCATCATATTCAATGGATCATAGGATTAGCTCCCTCCTAATCCTTGATTCATGTATGAGTGCATATAATCGGATCCCTCTGTCTAACAGAGTCCACGCTTCCGTCTTATTGTCTTCTACAAAATGTCATAAGTCGTTCTCTAATTTCCTCTTGATTGTTGACTTCTTTCTGTCTTTGCTTCTTCTGATTTCGGCTTATCTTGTAATAGATTCCACATGATTTGTATAATGATAGTAATCCTTATTTGTTGTTCTTTCATAGATATAGTTCTTCTTGGAGCATATTATCTTCTAAGAGATAGATATGCAAGATATGTATAGAAACTGTGTACAAGAAATAAGAAGAGTATTGTTACCTTCAAAAGAAGAAGTCTCTTTCATCATGCTTAGTCTTCTTTGTAGGTTCCTTTTCTTTGGAAATTGATGCTTTGTGTTTCTCCTTCCTTTTATTTAGATCGGGACAATGATTCTTGTAGTGACCATACTTTCGACAGTTCAAGCATTGTATTTCTGAAATATCTTTCTCTTGATTTGGCTTCCTCCTTGAACCAAACTTCCTTTTGTTCCTGAAATTCTTGAACCTTGTTGTGAAGGCTTGATCATCGTACTTCTTTTGGGGTTTCTCTTTTGCATTGATTCTGGATTCTTCTTGAGCACAACAAGTCCAAAGTTCTTCAAATGTAGGATACTCCTTCCTTGTGTTCATGCTTGCGACAAATGCATACCATGTCTTGGGAAGACCATTTAGTACTATGTTTACCAATTCCTTCTTTGAAATGATCTCTTCAATAGCTTGTAGTTGATCTCTTAACTGAGAGATCTTCACAAAGTATGATGTTATGATGTCATCATCATTCATCTTCATGTCACAGAGCTCATTCTTCAGACTCATTATTTGTCCAATGTTTCTGACTGAGAAGAGGTTTGTTAGGGCATTGTACATCTTCTTCGATGATTCAAGATGGGATATGTAGGGTATCAAGTGGTCTTTTATAGATTCCACTATGATACTCATAGCATTGATGTCATTTTCCTTGAACTTCTCCATAACTGCAACGTTCTACGGTTCCTTCTCTTTTCCTTCTTCAAACTCTAGTTTCACGATCTTTCCTTTCACGATATCCAACATTTTATTCTTGGCAAGGATGAGGTCAATCCTTGTCTTCCACACTCTGAATTTAGAGGCTCCATCTAACTTGTTTTTTGACTTCATAGAGTAAGTCATGGTTGTTTTGACTTGGTCAAACCCTAGATCTGACCGAAAAACTCAAACTTGGCGTCTTGGCTTGCTGAGAGTACCAGGAGATGCGCTAGGCTAGGGCACATTGATCTATCCGAAAATTAGGTCAATCCCTTCACTTAAGGTGACTCAACGAGAGGATTAGGATTTCTACAAATGCACCTACTAGTAACCCTAGTTGTAGTGCTTTGGTGACTGCTCCTGCTAGAATCCCTAGCGATAGTTCTTCAATGAGCTCAATATCCTTATGGCTATGTTTCCTTACAGCGGTTAGACTAAATGAAGGAGGTTTGGGCCCATAACCTGTTAGAATATAATGGATGTGATCGTTTTACCATTGACAATATCACTATTGTCACCCAACCATAGGCCGAAGCCACCCTCCGAGCACCTTAACCTTGATAGAGAATCACTCCGGAAGAAAACCCTAGGCTAGATAGCCAAACAAAGGGTAGCACATCTTTCCCCAAGGATAGCGCACCAACAATAGCTGATCGGATAGTCCAAACCCTAACCAAGAGATAGTCCAAGCCAAAGCGTAACTGCTAGCTGCAGTAGCTGCAATGACAACTCTCCTCCAAACCTGTGCACAAAACTGGGCACTGCAGTGTGCAAAAGTGTTGCTCTGCAATTATGAGAAGTGTGTCAAATGAGAGACTGGCGCCTTGTATTTATATTAGTTTTGGCTAACTGCCTGGGCCGACTTCTCATTCTGGGTATCTATCTGTTCAGTATATATTATTTCTTCTAGCCGACTTCTTCTCTTAGAGACTAATAACTAATATAAATTATCTTCTTGAGCTGACAAGTTTTCTAGGGTTATTAGCCAACTCATTAGGGTTTCTTCTTGCTTCCCGAAGTATTCTAATTTTGTCAGGTTTACACGTGGAGGTAAATACCTCCCGCAGCTACCATAATATCAACACATACATTGTCCATATGATAAGATATCCCTGAGACATTTCTTCAATCGTCAATTTCTTGACTTATCATGTAAAGGAATTGGACATTTTGATCATCTTGCATAAGATATTTGACCAACACTCTTATGATTTCATTGTTAGTAGATCTCATGTTATATTTTACTTGGAGTACAAGTTAGAAAATGACCCATATTATAAGGATGTCCACCTTGATGAAACCACACTGAGGGATCTTCCAACCTCCCCTAGTAATGTTTCCCCTTTCTTTGACATTCACACTCAACTACTACAAATTCCCCTCACACTTCTACAACTATGGAACACAACCAAACTACTTTCTTGGACACAAATGACCAGGAAATGTCCTCTTTTGTAGCCACTATCCATAATGCATGTATAGAGCTCCAAGTGTTGGAACAGGTAAAAAAAAGGGTAGAAGAGAGTAGAGATTCCTAGAGAGTAGTGGTGGTGTCTAAAGACACCATTGCACTAAAGAATATCAATTACACTTCATAAGAGCGCGCATGAACTTCACTATCTCACCTGATGATATATCGATCCGAAAGGACCATCTATAAATAAGTTTGGACATGAGCCAAACTAAAAACCATGGGATCAGATTAGTTATAAATATCCATGAAAAGTGGATCTAGAATCCAATGTGGACATGGTCAATGCTAGGTTTAGTCGGTGGTTGAATCCCAAGATGGTTAAATCCCTTAATCCGACTAGGTGAGGTTTACCAAAGAACTCAAGGTTCCAACACCCCCCCATAAAATCAACTTGGATCCATCTAATCCATCAACCAAGTATCCAAAACTACTATCCAAAACACAATCCCAGTCGATTAGTAAAAAAGACAACAAGATATCATGGTTTAGTCGATCAGTCGAATAGACAATAAACGTCAATATATAATCAGTATCTTTCAATCCAATTGTCTCTACATTAGATAGGTATTATTAACATAAGTAGTAGTACTCAACTACATCTCCCAACAAATCAATCAAGCATAGTTCAATTGGTCTTAGCAAGTCCTAGTCGGTTTAATAAGAAGACATTAGTTGGGTTTACATAAAAACAAATTCAATTACTCCCTCCCTTAAACATATCCAAGGGATCAATAAGTAGTAGCAATAGTTCAATAGAAACATTAGTCAATGAAAAAAACATTTGAAACTCCAGTCGATGAATACCCAATTAAAACTTGAGTTGACAAACATATCAATAGAAACTCTAGTCAATGAACATCTGAATAAGAGAAAAAGAGTTATGATGAGAATTAAGATACACATACATGCATGGTGAGGATAAGAACACTGTCTTGGGAGAGGTACTAATTTGAAGGATGGAACTTCTTCTGCTCCACTTGAAAGGTATTCATAATTAGCAGAAGAGTCATTGCCTTTAGAAATCAAAGCATAGAGCTTATGAGAAGATACAGATGCATTCTAAGCTTCCAATGAAAATAAAGAGACATGTAAACACCTGAGTACATCATTCTTCCCATTGAGTGAATTGTTTCACTAGTTATGTCGATCTCATGGATTTACTACCTACAAGGTGTGATTGTGGGATGATTTCTCAATATCAAAATTTGAAGCCTTACGCATAAAAAATCACTAGAGATATATGAAAACCAATGAAATATACAAATGAAAGGGTGGGAGAAGTTCATGACGAAGAGACTCAACTGTCAGATAATATAGTGAACACACCCTGCACTTGGATTTTGTTTTTTGATAAGGAACATAAATAAAGGGTGTTTCATGTGTTAAACCTCTTTTTTGGGAAAAACAAAGCATCTTTTATCTCATTTGCATCCATTCTCATTTATTTTCTAAGAGAGTTCAAATAAAAAAATGAAATGAAATAGTATATAATGCACTCAATCATATACTTTGGAATGGTTTTCACTCAAAATTAGTTGAGGCATCTCTTTGTTTTTTCTACTATATCTTTTTATCCCTTTATGATTATGAGAAAATGAAAGAGTGTATATTGTGTTTCATCATAGATTGTGGGATGTTCCACTTTTACTTACTTTACTTTCAAATAGTTATGATTATCAAATTTATACTTTAATTTGAAAATGAAATAATATTATGATGGTGGTGGTGGTGGTGATTAATTTCCACTAAAACTAAATTTGGTTGATTGAAATTTAATAAAGGTAAGGGATTACTTTGTTTGCTAAATTTTATTTATATGTTTGAGAAGCTTTAATAAAATCGTTACTAAATAACCATAGTTTTGATGAGTTAAAAGGTTAGGAAGGTTCATCTTCAACCCTCTTAGTGTCACAAAGATGACAAATTATTTCGACCCATGACCTTTTAGGAATTGTCTAACGCGTTTCAATATGGAGCTTGTGAGAGTTTGTTTTTAATTTAGCAATGTTGATTTTCTTCTTAACACTAGTCCAAATAGAGAAATACTTTTGATATTCTAGATTAGGGTGGTTTATCACCTAATTATAGTATCTTAATTTTATTTTATCCTCTAATTCTTTATCACATCACAATTTCTCCTTAAATTTGATCTAATAAAATTTTTAATGTTATTGTTATTTTGTATAGTGAACTTTTCTTTTATTCCCCAATTATTTAACCAAGAATTGACATCTTTATGCCAATCCTGCTTGAGCCGTAGGGGGTTTTGGCTGGAGTTTGAAGCAATATTAGGAAGCCTCTTATCTTTTTATGTTGTTTATATTGTTCTTGTACATTAGGTACCTAGTCATAGTCATGCTCTCAATGGAGGAAAGAATCACTTCTATGAGGAGTATATAATGTATTGACTTTAATTTTGAGATTCTAAATTAAAACTGTTTTGGGTTTTCTCTATCTTCTCCAATATTATCGAGAGACGCTACAACCCCAAACATCACAAGAATATCAAATAACAAGAGTGACGAGTCTTGGAGAGGAGTTTCTTCTTATCCCATAGCCAAAGGTCCACTAATTTACAATTAATTTCAATGTCCATATTAAGATTTCCATCATCCATTTATCTTTTTCTCAATAGTATAGTTCTTGTTAAGCTTGTGATGAAGATTGATTCCTAGATATTTGTATGAAGTCACTTCCTCCAAGCTGTTGTTGTTATACAAGAAATTAGTGTAAGTGATATTTCTGGATTTTATTGTCATAACCTTTGTTTTGTCAATGTTAATTGTCATACCTATACTAAAGCAGGAATCCTTGAGAATTTTTAGTTGTTTATTGATATCATAGAGAATCATCACCATAATAACAATATCATTAGTGTAAACAAGAAGGATGATGACTATACCAATTGGAGTCAGGCCCAGACAACCTGCTTCTTCTAAACAACCCTCTATCTTGTCAATGTAAATTCCAAAAGGGGTAGGGGATAGGAGAAAACCTTGTTGAACTCATGTAATAAAATTAATTTCTTTTGACCAACCCTTGGTGTTCTTAAAATTGGAAATACCATTCTCATACAATCTTAACACAACAACTCTCAACTCGAAAATAAGTTTTATCTCTTCTAATCTATTCCAAAGGTTAGTCCTGGTCACTATGTCAAAATATTTTCTAAAGTCAATTAAACAACATAGGAGTTTGATTTTATTATTGCGACACTCATTCACAATGATCCTAAGAATAACAAGGTGGTTCTCAGTTGAATGATAGCTCCTAAATACAACCTATCCTTTATCTCTTTTTATGTGGCTTTCTAGCCATACACTGATCTTATTTTCCAAAATAATTCCATATAACTTGGCTAAAATTGGGCTAATCATAATGGTCCTACAATTAGAGGGATTTTTTATCCCCACTTTTAAAATGGGTACACTGAGGCTTTGAGTCCAATGTTTAGGGAAGTCCTGCTTGATTTCTAAATTGAAGATCTTGTGGATGTGAGGGATGAGGATAGGCCCTCCAATTTTTAAGATTTGTTCTTGGTAGCTATCAATGTCCTTAGATTTCCCTTTTTTGAGCCTCTTAACCCAAAAATCTGTGTGTTTGATAGAAAAAATTCTTTCTCTATAGGAAGGGTTTGAATGTTGTCCACAACTTCAGGGGATTTGTAATTATTTTTAAGGTAGGAATTCCAATCCTTGAAGGGAATTCTTTTGTTTCCTTTATTTTTGCAAGTCAAAATTTACCTCTAGAATTTCTTAAGATCTATCTTAGGTAGATGAAAAAACTTTTCTTTCTTTCTATTTATATAGCATTTTTTTCTTTTTAATTATGGTTTTGTATTTATTTATTTTGTCGAATTTTAAGGACTCATTGGAAGCATCCTTAATGGATTTTCTAGCAATATTACAATCTTTATCATACCAAGGATTGCCCATCCTATTTTCCTTGTTACATAACACCTCGATAGACTCAAACTTGTTAATGGAAGTATAGTGGTCTTCAATAATTTTCCTTATTTGATAAGAGATTTAATTCATTATTTAAATCCTTTAAAAAAGTGCCATCTTTATCTTTGTTGAAGATTAAGTGATTTTGGTTATCTGAATTATCTTTAATGGGTGATCTAGATTGGATTCTTATATAATTTTTTTTATATATCTTGGTACTTTCTAGGTGGAAAAAATTGGAGGAATAATCTTGCAGAGCCATTTTAGAGGTAGGTCCCAATTTTGAAATTTGGGGTCCAAAAAACCATCTGAAATCTTTTGGAGCCTTTTTGAGGCATAAAATGACATTTTTTTGGGGGGAAAACCTACTCTATAGGAATATTCCATATTCTACACACAAATATCTTTCCATTGGTGCAATAAGCATCTCAATCGGAGTTCGTATGTAAAATTTATGCCTCCCACAAGTTGACCTACCTTTTTTACCACCATGGTACGAGTGGATGCCACATCAACCCCATTACTCAAAACATGTGGGGCTATCCACATGTGTAATTTCAAGAAGATTCCAGAAGGGCCAAATTTTATCACTAATTTAGGGTTGAGGAAGTCAAAACCCTAACCCTAGACGACTATTGGGCAATGTTAAATAATGGGTTGCTGGGAGGAAAAAGGGTTCCATTATTTTGTATTGTACTTGTTCCATGGTTGAGAAGAGCATCCAAGGGGTGGTATTTTGAGAGAATAACAGAGGATGTAGGATATTCTATAGTATTCTTTTAGGCCACATTGTTAAAGGCAACTCCATAGTGAGTGCCTCTTTCTTTGTACTTACTTTCCATAACTAAAGAAAATAGAGCAGAGCATAAGCCTCACCTTCTAGTTGGGTTTTATCTTGTATTGGGTTTCCCAGGATACATCTTGTGTTCAATTGTGTGGATGGTGTGTATATTTTTGTTTTTTCTTTCATTTTTGTATTCAATTGATTTCATAAATTCAAGCAAATCTAGTAATTAACAAATTTGGGATCTAAGGAAATAAACTGCAAAAAACTAATATTCTAGAATAGTTTAAGATCTGTTGCGATGAATTTTTCTAGTGGACTATCTATGGAAATTTACATATCAATGGGTATTTTGTGCATGACAAAGTTTAGACTTATGGTTAAAGGTATATGATTAGAGAGGAGCTCATGGTTGTTTAATATGTCAAAATTTACTATTTGGTTGTATATGGGGATAACATATATCACATAATCTATGATGTTGCTTCCAAGCCCATGAATACAAATCATCCAATTGGATTTTGGCCACTTCATTAGACCATTGTAAATTATTAGATCTTGAGAACTATAGAGCTTGATTAGATCGAAACCTAACAAATTTTCAACCAAATATTCAAAGTTTATTTTGTCTTTGCTAGCTAAAACAAGCTTCTCATCTAGCCATAGAGGAATATGGTTGGAATAATCATTTAAAATAATAACTTGATTAGTTGATTTTCTAACATTAACGTCTCCTAGCAAGAGGATACTACCTTCATTTATTACAATGTAAAAATCTCACTCTGAGCCATTGTAAGGACAATTTTTGTCTAGATTGTTTTTCTTATAAAAGGTAGAATTAATAGGTGAAAAATAGCATATTGCTATATAATTTTTTTTATAATTAATAGTTAAAATATCCATCCACATGTACTAATTAAAAGGGTCTTTCTTGTGAATCCTAATGTGAAGATTTTTTTTTTAATGTAACAAACTATGCCTCCAATCTCTCTATGATAGGATCTCTTACAGTTCTATATTGACCACAAAACAAATCCTTCTATGTTAGGGACCTTATATTCTTCACGCTCACAAGTTTCAACAAACAATATAATATCAATTTCACCTGAGATCCAATTTAACATAGATACTTTGCTCCACAAAAAGCTATGATAATTCCAATAGAGAATCCGATGTGTCCCAAATTCCTATTTATTATTATATATTTGGTATCTATTCCTAATAATATATTTTCTATTCCTAATTATTTCCCATTTTCCTTCCTTCCTAGCTTCTTTTACCTTTTTAATTTCCTTCCTTAATTCAACTTGGTCTTCATTTATAAATATTCTTGACCCCTTTAAACTTGCATTTTTACTGAGTATGCCATATTTATGGTCATTAGAGATTACCTTAAACACTGATTAACCTATCTTTATGATCAATTATTTTTCCCAACCTCTTCACTTACATGAGACAAGTTGTTTCAATTCGTAATTTATTTTTTAATTATTCATTGACTAGTGCTAGCATGTCTTCATCTTTCTTCTATTTTAAACAAAAAATTATGAGGTTCAAGGTTCTTTTGTTATGCTCATGGTATAACTCTATAATCTTATTCATTTCCTCTTTGATGGGTTTTATATACAATTTACCTTCCAAACTATTTAGGCCAAATTGTTATTTAATTTTTCTTCTAGCTCTTTAATTGTGTTCCTCATATTAATATTTTCTAGATGATTGATATTTCCTTTGTGGGTTGATAGTTTCTTTTCTTGGCTTTTATTTTCCATTTATTGTATTCCAATCTCTATTTTTTGCAACTAATATTTTATTGTGTATCTATTTTCAAATCTTGTCTTCAAAGGATCTAAACTTACCATCAAACATTACCTCCAACTTAGTTTGAAGATTGGATTCTCTCTTTTCTCTACATTTATCTAATGATTCTATATAATGACAAAGATTATCTAAGGTTACTTTGCTAGATATCGCCTTGAGAGGTTTTGGTAAATGTGGTGAATTGTTCATATTGGAGTAAAGAAATAGAGTTGAAATAAATTATAAACAAGAGTGGCAGAAGGAACTCGTGCACTTGATTATGTCAAACTCACAGATTAGGGTTGTAGAGGTATGCCTCAATGAAAATGCCTCCATGAAAATGTTGCATGAAAATGTTTTAGTGGAAATGCCTTAGTGAAAATGGCCCGTGAAATGCCCTAATTAGGTCAAAATCGTAGATTATGGTTGTAGAGGTATGCCTTAGTGAAAATGCCACATGAGAATATCTCAATGAAAATGCCCCAAGAAAATGCCTCATTGAAAATGGCCCATGAAAATGCTCCGCTCATAAAAAAAAATCCCTTGGTGAAAATGCCTCATTGAAAATGGTCAGCTTAGAAAATTCCTCGATATGGTCCATTTCCACCCACTTTAATTTCAAATGGTTGTGATTATCAAATTTATAATCTACTTTCATCCATTTAATTTTCAAATGGGAGAATTACCAATTTATTAGATGGTTTATTTTCACTATTTTCATTTTTTCAAATGATTATTGGTGGAATACTGAGACGGGGGGGGGTGTGAATTAGTATGAACACTTTATACCACTTTTAACCACAATATATATTCTTTCACTTTATCAACAATTTTCAATAGTTTATCATCAATGTATCTTCTATGATTGCATTCAATATATATATCATAAGCATGCAATCATAAGCAACATCACATCAAAAACACAATACACTAGTATTTACGTGGAAACCCAAATGGGAGAAAACCACATAATGATTTCTTATATATATCAAGAATTCATTCATAGGAAGAACCAACTTCCAAATTCTCTAGCTGCAACTGGAAGGAGGCTACAACCCCCTATTTACAGGCTCCAACCTAAAGGAAGCTACAACTATCTGAATTCTCTAGCTCCAACCATAAGGAGGCTACAACCCCCTGGGTTCTCCGAATCCAACCTGAAGGTGGCTACAACCACCTAGCTCTCAGTTTCCAACCTAAAGGAAGCTCCAACTCCCTGATTCTTCAGTTCCAACCAGAAGGAGGTTACAAACCCCTTTCCTTGCCCCATCCTCCTGCCCTGAAATATAAGTGTAGACCAACTGTCACAGAATCTACCACTATTACTACCACAAACTATGTCACTGTCACTATCACTGTAATTGTCACATCACTGTCACTGTCACTGTCACATCAATATGTCCAATCTGTCACTATCTCATCCACGAAACCAGATCCACTCTCATTCGCATGCAACTCATCCCAAGATCAGCAAGAGCATATCTCAAACCATATGCTCAACATCACCAACACATGCCTCTACCAGGCATGCACCTAGATCACCACATACCATCACAAGATATCAATCAAGTACCAACTTATACATGTACCATCAACCATGTACCACAACAAGTGCATCAACAATGCACCAAACCTGTATCACCACATGTAGCATACCATTTTCCAACCATGCACGTCAACCATCAACACCTGTACTATACCATGTGCCAACCATGCACATCAACCATAAACACCTGCACCATACCACGTGCCAACCATGCACATCGATCATACTGATATCACCAATATATGCCTCAAGCACTATGCCAACATAAAGTGTCCAACATGCACCTCAATCATGTTCCAAACCAAGAACCAAGCTATGCCTCAACAAGTATTATACCAAAAACATCATCAACCATACAACATTCCAACCATGTACCTCAAACAAGTGTCATATCACTCATGATATGCCTCAACCAACTACCATAAACCATGTTCCAATGTATCCAAGATATGTACCAACAATGTATCTCAACAAGTAGACCTCAATCAACATGCATCATACATCCAATGATGTTCCTCAAGTCATATACTAAGGCCCTCAACCACATGCCTCAAGCATGCTCCTCAACATCACCAAGATACAACCTCATAACACAATATACCAAGCCTCAAATATGCACCATAACATGTAACTAAACCAAAAACCAAAACATCTAGTAATGCCTCTAATAAATGTACCATCACATTACCAAGATGCACCAAATCACATGCTATCATCACCATGCATGTACCATAATATATACTATCATCACCATGCATTTACCATAACATATACTATCATCACCATGCATGTACCATAGCACCAAAACCATATGCCTTAACCCTTACCTTTGATCCTATAGCTGACATGTTACTTTGTAATATGACTTGTAGCTTCTTCCACAGTCAATCAACAACCTGGTACTAAAATTTTACCAAATCTTCAAGTGCCTCGCTATATAGACACTAGTTGACCTGTGAGGATCTCGATAATTAAGGTTTTTCAAAAACCCTTTCCTTCTGCAGCTCCGAAAATTTCGCTCTTTTCTCTCACTTTATTCGCTACCTTAGACTTCATGCCATATTCACCTAAATACCAAAATAGACCATAACAAAATCACTAGACCATAACAATTCACTAGATATTTCTCATTGCAACCACTTTACCCTTTCATTCATTGACTTGTAACCAACTAGGGATTCTTGACCATTCTTCGAGGCTTCCAACTTCACAAGGCCATATCTCCCTAACCGTGAGGAACCACGTGGCGTTCCACATATCACCAGAAATGACACAACATGTACTATCCATATATGATAATATTACCTATAATTACACTTTCCTTCATGACCAAAATACTCAATCAACTTCGGGTCCCATAACCACACCTTCACAGCTACATGTAGACTACATCAAATGTACCCAACTAACTCACCATCAATCTCGATCATGCAAATTTCAATCAATTATCCAACATCTATGGACCTCACCAAGGGTTGACATCAATAACGACCAACTGTCCAACAATTGTTATTATTATTATTTTTTAATAAAGTAAAATATTCTAACCAAAATCATTAGGACCATTTTTATCTCTTTTCTATCCATTTTGTGTTCGTGTTTATAAAAATTCAAATAAAACATCATGAAATGAAATAAAAATACCACATTTCATTATAAGTCCATGCCTCTATCCAGGGATTCTAACTTTCACATCGCGGTTAACAATAGTTGACCGCTTATTACCTTGTCTGTTTTGCTACATTAATTGGTGAGTTTTGGAGCTAGAACCTGATACTATGCAATCTAATTTGTAACAATAACCTAAGTTTCCATTCAAATTTATTATTAATTTGATTTATTTAACCTAAGTTTTCGTTCAATTTTTTTATTACCTTGATTTATTTTTTAAAATAAATTTATTTTGGTATGTATTATATATTATAAATCAAATTTTTAATTCATTCAGAGCTCGCTAATGTGACATTATTTCCCTGGTGTATGCGATTTCATTTTTGGAATTGTTAGGATTAAAAAATGAATTAAAAAATCAAATTTGTGAATAGTTGTTCGAGCAGACTCTGACACTTGCTACAATCAAGGTTTTCAAGAATGATGCAGTTGAGGTGAGCTTCCTGTAGTTGATGACCTGACCTTCTTGGAGTCGATGTCTTGTAATCGCAGGGCAGTCCACTTGGTAGGCTACATGGAGCCATCGCTTCATGCTCCACCACCTGCGACATGAGTGTGCCACTACAAGGTTCCCTCCTAATCAATGATGGTGAACTTGTATGTGTAACTTATACCCAGTTGAACAGGGAGCTATGTAATATACTTGGGTTCGTCGGTCCAACTCGTACGTAGTTGGTGTGTTCCACACGCATAATCTATAATTTCATATATCAAATCTGTAATTGCAATAAGGATTTTGAAAATGGTTGAATCCATCGCTTCTATTCTATGTCATTCTATGAAAGACAAAATATTACCTGAAGGGAGAGATAAATATCACACAAGCAACAATCAAGAAGATGGTTTTTAGGGGAGGAAAACAATCACATAAGCAACAATCAAAAGGATAATTTCCAGCTATGAAAATATACATCTGATAGGTGCATATCTCACACTATATGTAATTTCCTTGTTCCATTTGTTTCAACAATTTTCCATCCTGTGTGGAGGAAATATAATATTTAATGTGTGTCTATACATATCGATGATTCAAACAGATTTATTTTAACAATTTACTCGTTATTTCTATTTTTCCTTATTTATATTTTACCTTCAGGTGATGCACAACACAGTAGTGGAGCTTGGCAGGATGAATAAACCTGCTTGTACGTACTGTGAAATACACGCCCCACCCTTCACAAAGATAAGCATGATTTCAAGAGTAATAATGTTGCTATAACTCCGCCATCTATTGCTACTAATTTTATTTCAAAGATAGTCGATGTTTGATATCCACCACCACTTCCAATCTAGGCTTATATCTCTCTTGTAGCTAATGGTTATCTTTTTTGGTGTTCAAGATGCAGTTTAGACTGAAAAGAAGAATTTTCTGCCATGGATACCTCCTAAAAATGTAAAAAGTCTCCAAGTCTTCTGCAAATAGACAATCAATCACAAACTCTAGCAATTCAGATAGACATGAATGTGTATGGAATTGTTCTTTACAATATTTTTTAATATGACTAATTTGAAAATCCAATGCAATGGGATTCTTGCAATATTGTTGCATTCAATTTATACCCCCTATTTGGTACTCACACTGGATTCATTCTACTCATTGTTTGGTACTCAAACTGGATTCATTGGTGGGTTATCAAGCTCTTTATTTCAAAGACAATCTAGACCAAAAGTATCAACTTGAATAAAACAACATAGTCCATTGTCTCCACTAGTGGTATACTTAAGATCACCGACCTCATTGACTCAAAAGAACCATAGGTGTACCTTGTGAAAGTGAATGCATACACATATCGAGTTGTTCCCCCATAATTTCACTCAGCATCCATTCTTGTCCTAGCGTTGCTCAAAAGTTCCAGTCCCATCTCCTTAGCCATAGCTAGATCCACCATTATCACTTTTTTTCATCCTCAAAGTGGGATAATTTTTGTGTATAATCATTTACAGTAAGTTCAGAGAGGGTGAGTTACATCAGAGAGACATGACGAGAATTGGACAATGGACCAGGGATGCAAGAGAAACACGACAATACATTTGGGAATGGATGGAGGAAACAAGTGGTGTGGTTCATGATCTTATACCACATAATGCTTGAACCCAAGAGAAAAATGGTTCCTAATTTTGAGGGTGTGTGGGAAGCCGTAGATATTGATATCTCCACATGTAACGTGTCTATCAATGAATATACAAAAATCCATTCGAGTAACACTTTTCTATGTTCCACATTAACTGTAAAACTAGATAACAACTCTCGAAAAATAGCCACAATTTTCAAGGATAATATGATTGTTTAATGAAGTGCAATTGTATTATTTTTAAGATGAGGCTAACTTTAAACCTTTTTTGGAATGACCCTTTTTTGAGTTAAAATGCATGGATTGATTTTCCTCATTCGATTTTATTTCCATGAAGTTCGATGACCAAAGATGATGGAAGAAACAAGAGGTTGCACAATTGAGAAAAAGTAGTAGGAACATGAATAAGCTCACAAATTCACATGTATAAATAAATTCACATAAGATAATTGCATAGGTTATTGCCCATGCACTTATTTCCATGAGCTATTTTTGAGATAAAATGCACTTATTAATTTTCCTCATTTGATTTGATTTCCATGAAGATTGATGACCAAAGACGATGGAAGAAAAAAGAGCGTACTCATAACTATAATGTAGAAGAATATGTGTACAGAGATTTAGCTCCTGCTTTCAATTCACTTCAAGTTGTAAAAAAATATTTTATATAATGTATTCCAGGACAAGGAAAGGTCAGAACGCCTCTTGAGTCTTGTATAGAACACTCTGTTAAATATCATTGCTTCAAAAATTTCATTTGATATGTTTTATGTGTACATTGGATATAAGGCCAAGTTAAATAGTGAATCCTTTTTGAGTTTATAGTTCAAAAAGAACAATTTTTGGTCATTTTTGAGTTTATAGTTCAAGTGATTTTGTTTGAAATTATATTTTCTTGGGTAGCTTATTGTATAGACCAATTGCTTGCCAAGTATGAGAAAGTTCATAAAATTCAATCATTAATGTGGAAAATAATTTGATTCTATGTCTGAATCCTTGAGTCTGTGGTTAATTACAAACAAATTGTAGGGTGAAGTTCTAGTGGTTAATTCCAAACCAAATCGTAGGGAGAACTCCCTGTGTATTTACCAAAACAAAATTGGGGTAACTTGAATAAGCTCACAAATTCACATGTATAAACAAAATCACATAAAATAATTGCACAGGTCAACACCCATGCACATAGTTCCATATGCAATTGTAAACATTTGCACAAACATGTAGAATATTAATTGTGTGAGTGTCTATTCTATCGAGAGAAGTCACCCATCTCCATCACCTATCTCGATGGAAGATTCAAAAAGAGTTAATGGGTTATTAGCAAATGCAATCCACATAAAATAAAAATGAATTAAAAAAACAAATTTGTGAATAGTTGTTTGAGTAGACTCTGACACTTGCCACAATCAAGGTTTTCAAGAATGATGCAGTTGAGGTGAGCTTCCTATAGTTGATGACCTGAACTTCTTGGAGTCGATGGCTTGTCATCGCAGGGTAGTCCACTTGACAGGCTACATGGAGCCATCGGTTCATGCTCCACCACTTGCGACATGAGCGTGCCACTACAAGGTTCCCTCCTAATCAATGATGGTGAACTTGTATGTGTAACTTATGCCCGGTTGAACAGGGAACTATGTAATATACTTGGGTTCATCGGTCCAAATCGTACGTAGTTGGTGTGTTCCACATGCATAATCTATAATTTCACATATCAAATCTGTAATTGCAATAAGGATTTTGAAAATGGTTGAATCCATCGCTTCTATTCTATGTCATTCTATGAAAGACAAAATATTACCTGAAGGGATAGATAAATATCACACAAGAAACAATCAAGAAGATGGTTTTTAGGGGAGGAAAACAATCACACAAGCAACAATCAAAAGGATAATTTCCAGCTATGAAAAAATACATCTAACAGGTGGATATCTCACACTATATGTATTTTCCTTGTTCCATTTGTTTCAACAATTTTCCATCCTGTGTGGAGGAGATATAAGATTTAATGTGTGTCTATACATATCGATGATTCAAACAGATTTATTTTAAAAATTTACTCGTCATTTCTATTTTTCCTTATTTATATTTTACCTTTAGGTGATGCAGAACACAATAGTGGAGCTTGGTAGGATGAATAAACCTGCTTGTACGTACCGTGAGATACACGCCCCACCCTTCACAAAGATAAGCATGATTTCAAGAGTAATAATGTTGTTATAACTCCACCATCTATTGCTACTAATTTTATTTCAAAGATAGTCGATGTTTGATATCCACCACCACTTCCAATCTAGGCTTATAGCTCTCTTATAGCTAATGGTTATCTTTTTCGGTGTTCAAGATGTAGTTTAGTTTGAAAAGAAGAATTTTCTGCCATGGATACCTCCTAAAAATGAAAAAAGTCTCCAAGTCTTCTGCAAATAGACAATCAATCACAAACTCTAGCAATTCGGACAAACATGAATATGTATGGAATTATTCTTCACAATCATTTTTAATATGACTACTTTGAAAATCCAATGCAATGGAATTCTTGCCATATTGTTGCATTCAATTTATACTCCCTATTTGGTACTCACACTGGATTCATTCTACTCATTGTTTGGTACTCAAACCGGATTCATTGGTGGGTTATCAAGCTCTTTATTTCAGAGACAATCTAGACCAAAACTGTCAACTTGAATAAACATAGTCCATTGTCTCCACTAGGGGTATAATTAATATCACTGACCTCATTGACTCAAAAGAACCATAGGTGTACCTTGTGAAAGTGAAGGCATACACATATCGAGTTGTTCCCCCAAAATTTCTCTCAGCATCCATTCTTGTCCTGTCGTTTCTCAAAAGTTCCTGTCCCATCTCCTTAGCCATAGCTAGATCCACCATTATCACTTTTTTCCATCCTCAAAGTGGGAGAAATTTTGTGTATAATAATTTACAGTAAGTTTAGAGAGGGTGAGTCACATCAGAGAGACACAACGAGAATTGGACAATGGACCAGGGATGCAAGAGAAACATGGCAATACATTTGGGAATGGATGGAGGCAACAAGTGGTGTGGTTCATGATCTTATACCACATAATGCTTGAACCCAAGAGACAAATGGCTCCTAATTTTGAGGGTCTGTGGGAAGCTGTAGCTATTGATATCTCTACATGTAACGTGTCTGTCAATGAATATATAAAAAAAGCCATCCGAGTAACAACTTTCTATATTCCACATTAACTGTAAAACCAAATAACAAGTCTCAAAAAATTGCCACAATTTTCAAGGATAATATGATTGTTTAATGAAGTGCAATTGTATTATTTTTAAGATGAGGCTAAATTTAAACCTTTTTTGGAATGACCCTTTTTTGAGTTAAAATGCATGGATTGATTTTCCTCATTCGATTTTATTTCCATGAAGTTCGATGACCAAAGATAATGGAAGAAACAAGAGGTTGCACAATTGAGAAAAAGTAGTAGGAACATGAATAAGCTCACAAATTCACATGTACAAATAAATTCACATAAGATAATTGCATAGGTTAGTGCCCATGCACTTATTTCCATGAGCTATTTTTGAGATAAAATGCACTTATTAATTTTCCTCATTTGATTTGATTTCCATGAAGATTGATGACCAAAGATGATGGAAGAAACAAGAGTGTACTCATAACTATAATGTAGAAGAATATGTGTACAAAGATTTAGCTACTGCTTTCAATTCACTTCCAGTTGTAAAAAAATATTTTATATAATGTATTCCAGGACAAGCAAAGGTCAGAACACCTCTTGAGTCTTGTATAGAACACTCTGTTAAATATCATTGCTTCAAAAATTTCACATGATATGGTTTATGTGTACATTGGATAGAAGGCCAAGTTAAATAGTGAATCCTTTCTGAGTTTATAGTTCAAAAAGAACAATTTTTGGTCATTTTTGAGTTTATAGTTCAAGTGATTTTGTTTGAAATTATATTTTCTTGGGCAGCTTATTGTATAGACCAATCGCTTGCCAAGTATGAGAAAGTTCATAAAATTCAATCATTAATGTGGAAAATAATTTGATTCTATGTCTGAATCCTTGAGTCTGTGATTAAGTACAAACAAATCGTAGGGTGAAATTCTAGTGGTTAATTCCAAACCAAATTGTAGGGAGAACTCCCTGTGTATTTACCAAAACAAAATTGTGGTAACATGAATAAGCTCACAAATTCACATGTATAAACAAAATCACATAAAATAATTGCACAGGTCAACACCCATGCACATAGTTCCATTTGCAATTGTAAACATTTGCACAAACATGTAGAATATTAATTGTGTGAGTGTCTATTCTATCGAGAGAAGTCACCCATCTCCATCACCTATCTCGATGGAAGTTTCAAAAAGATTTAATGGGTTATTAGAAAATGCAATCCACATAAAATAAAAACGAGACAGGGACTAGCTGCTTTGCAACTATTTCCCTTGTTTATTTTGGGATGGTCCATTTCCATGAACTCCACTTTCACATGGTTAATGTTACCAAATTCATGGTCCACTTTTTTCAATTCAACTTTTAAGTGAAAGTGTTGCCCAATTCATTAGGTGGTCCATTTTCACAACTCCATTTTCAAATGATTATTGTTATTAAATTAACATGTTTTCTTCACCCAAGTAAAGAAAAATATTCTACCCACTTCACATGGGGCATATTTATCTCTTTTCAACCCCATTTCATATTCTTTACAAGAAAATTCAAATAAAACACCATGAAATAAAATAGCATATAGTGCACGCACTTATGCCCTGGATGGGGTGTTTAATTGTCATAATGAGAACATGGCTGGCCCAAGATCCTCAACGCTCAACCCAAGATCCTCGGGAGCCTCATCAAATCCACATGCCATTACACACGTACACTCACTTGTCATGTAGAAACTCACAACAATATTGTGGGGGGGGGGGTGTGAATCAATATTGTATTAAATTTCTATATTTTTCTTTTCCTCCAACCATTTAAGTTATCATTAGTGTGCACTTAATTAAAAGAACAAGCATAAATCAAAACTGTGCACTTAATGACAAAAATAAATTAAACTAGTACACTTAATGACAAGCAGAAATGAAAAACATCACAGTGAACATAGTACAAAAGGATTTTACGTGGAAACCCAAAGTGGGAGAAAACCACAAATATTTTTTCTTTATGTTATTTTGCAAGAACCAACTTACAATTGAACTCAACATGCACCCACCTATCACAGATAATGAGGACACCAATCCTCTCAGGCACCAACATGTTACCAATGATGAGGACTCCAATCCTCTCAGGCACCAACCTAATACAAATGATGAAGACTCCAATCCTCTCAAGAACCAACCTGATATAAATGATGAGGACTCCAATCCTCAGTGAGCTACAACTCACCCTAACACCACCCTTCCACCCTAATTTAAAAAAAAATAAACCTTTCAATGCAGATTTGCAAATTTATATTTTTGTTCCTGTGGAAAATTGCAGTTTAATTCTTCCGTTCACTTCTGCACACTCCACAATCAGAGCATATCCATACTTATATCATTTTCCCCAAGTCCACCTTCATGTATGTGGACATGTGACAATTACAATGTGGACAAACTTTGACCTTATTGTAACACCCCAGGTTTTGAACCCCCATTTTAAATAATGTATTGTTACAATGCTGAGAGGCCAGAGTGCCCAAACAATTATTAAAAGGCCAGCATGACCAAGACATGTAATGTTTTTTTTATCATTATTAATAATAACTACATGGTTGGATGCTAGATGGACAATGAATAGAGTTATAGGGGGCTATGATTCCATAAGAGAGGGGGATTGAGGGGCTAAGTGTTTATTCCTATGTTAATTATCCTTTTGTCTAAGGGAGGGGATCGGTTACGGGAGCTTCTTGGGGAAGGCCAGGAGGTTCTTCATTTCCCCATGAGGTTACTTAAACCCACCTCTGGTCTGATTGTGGGGTTGGTCGCTATTCAACTAATGGCTTGTTTGTTGTTCCCTGTACATTCATTCATTCCCCTCACGCACTTGCATGCACTCACCTACCCATTTATTGATTCATCCTCACCCGCATCTTGGTCTTGGGAAAGGGAACTAAACTGCTGAAGAATTAGCCACAGGATAGTTGGTTGTAGTGGTCATTGGTGTGATCCAGCCGTGCCTGGAGGCCCGCATGTCTGAGATGCGTTGGCCTGTGGCTATCATTGCTCACATTTGTGAGTCGTGAGAGTTCCAGCATTGAGATTCTGGACTTGTTGTGTTGGAGGCCCAGATAAGGAGAAGGAATGCCCGAGGGACTGCGTGGCAGAGAAGGGTGGAGGTGTGTTCTCTCGGGTGGTGCAAGATGGGTAGAAGAGAGCTGGGTACCTGGATAACTGTGGGTGCTGGGAAACCTGTGAAAGCTTGAGAAATGACTGGTTGGGAAGCCAAGTAACACTCTGGAACCATCCTTGTGGACTCATAGCCCTGGCTCGGTGATGCAGGAGCATCTACGACGTCATGGAACGAGCAGCGCGGGGATAAAGGGATACAGCTGGACAGCGCCAGCACATGCATTTTTGAAACACTTTGGAAAGATTGTTGCGCCGCCATTTAAATGAAGGCATTCAAAGTCGGGCGCACTTGTATTATATATAGATAGGAAGGAATTTAATAGTTTTAATGTTGTTAGATAGGAATTAACTGTAGATTAGACAGTTTTTCTTTCGAG